>LTDI01000004.1:0-69245 GCA_001654545.1 Fusarium agapanthi | reverse complement strand
CGCAAGCATAGCTTGCGCAGCCCTATCAAGGCCAAATTTGCGCCTTCATAGCCAAGCTCCTCGTCTTAAGGTTTTAGCTAGCTCTATTTCTAGCTAAAAGCATGAAGAGCGAGCTTTAGCTTCCCCCCTAGCTTTATTTAATAGCATATATATGCTGCTATGGTTAGCTAATTTCTGTAATTCCTTATTTACTCCCTAGCACTAGCTAATGCTAGCTAGTGCAGGAATGTATCTGTGTAGCAAAAATATGCATGCATTGTAAATGTGATATATGTATAAATAGTTATTTATAAAATTAGTACTTTATTCTTAAAAATCTCCTGATTCGTACGGATAAAGCCTATATTACATCCTTCGTAATAATATTTTACGTATATTTAAGAAATATCTTAAGATAAGCTTCGTGCCTATATGCTTTCAGCACTTATCCTTAACCAACTTAGCTTTCCTGCCGTGCCTATGCTATATATTTATCTTAGTGAAAGAAACATCCCTATGTATAGCTTTAGCTTGCCAAACTCAGGCATAACCGGAGTCCGCAGGCTAGCTATACAGATATATATAATTTGCGGGGGAAGCTCTTAAGGAGCTTCCTCCATATATATTTTAATATTTGGGCACATAGACAACAGGTAAACCATAGGTTAGTAACTATTATTTAACCCTTTTACAAATTAAATTCTTCTTGTTCCTTTCGTACAAAAGTTAGTTCTTATTATATTCTAATTCCCCCTAGAAGATAGAAACCATACTGTCTCACGACGTATTTAACCCAGCTCATGTAACTTTTTAATCGACGAACAGTCGCACCCTACATAGTTCCTGCATCCATGAGGATAAGTTAAGCCGACATCGAGGTGCCAAACCGCGCACTCATTTTGTACACTCTTGCGCAAATTAGCCTGTTCTATGTGTTATCATAAAAGTGCGGCGCTAGCTCTTATTATAAGGAAGGTTGCTGGCTATATCTAGCACATAAATAAGAGCTTTAACTTTATTTATCTTTAGCAGTAAACCTGCTTTAGTGCTTTAGCTAGTTAAGAAATAAGCCTTAATGGCTTCCCTTTGTAGAGCTTTCCCCGCCTTATTTTTTTTATATAGCATAGCGAGCTTGCGCCGCGCTAGCACTTATATTTCCATTTTTTTCAAAACGGTTCAGACTATGTCTTCATTATTATTATATATATATTTTTCCAGTCATGTCCTAGAATAAAGCTAGCGCGATTTTCTGTAATTCCTAGCTTTAGCTAGGGAGCGGGCTAACTAAGTCTACTCCTCGTACTAACTAATGCTGGGATAAGAAAATAGCGCCTTTATTTTCCGCCTATTCAACCTTTTACTGCAAAGGCTCCAATACGACGTTTTGATTTAGCTATTGAATAAGTTACATTTGATTTAGAATTACCTCTAAATAAAACTGAACTTAAACCTCTAAAAGAAGAATCTACATTTTTTAATCCTCCTTTTCATTTTAATGAATAGACAGATCTATCCGCTCTATAACGTTTAGTTAATCTACCTTTAACTTCTAATCTTATACCTCCCATATTTTTATATCCAATAGAATTATAAATGGTATTATGGATATTTTCGTTCGCTTGCGTGAACGAATAGCTTGCGCGATTCCCGGAGGGAGAGCTTGCTATGAAGGCGCAAGCTCCCGTACCACCTATATTTATATCTGAAGGATATGCACCATCTAACAGTTTAGATAAAGAGGGCGCTTCTAATTCCTGCAAGGCAGGAATATTCGAAGCATTCATATTAGAAATTATTTTTAAATCTTTAAATTTACCTTGAAATAGATCCATTTTTTTATCACCTTTTATTCTAGATCTTTCTTTAATCGTGTTAATATTAGGTAAATATGCCCTATTTAAAATACTAAACATAGAATTTATATAATTTATTCTTCTTTTTCTTAATTTTAATGCTAATGCATTAGTAAAAAGATCTGTATGATATGCAACAGATTTTAAATTAATTATATTATATTCTATTTTTTTTCCTATAATTTTATTTAATATATTACTTAATATAGGTAAAAACACCAATCTGTTGAATTTATATTGATTAAGAGAATATAATAAATCATATTTTCTTAAGTATTTTAGATATTTTCTAGCATATTGGTTAAGAATAACACCTCAAACTTTTTTTAAATAAAGATCTTTTAATTTTATAAATTTATTTAAATATTCTAGTTTATACTTTATAAATTTCGTTTTTCTTATTATATCACTAATAAATATATATTGATCTTTATATTCACCTAAGATTTTATAAATTTTTTTTATATTTTTTTTATATAATAAAAAATAACGTTTGGCTATTAATTTTTTACTTATTTTTTTATTTATTTTTAAATATTTTTTTTTTAATACATTTTTTTCTCTATTTAAAGTATATAGCGTAATTATTGCTTTATTATTAGTATGTTTAATTTCCGCATTACTTACATGTATTCTTCTTAATAAATTACGTCTTCTTTTTAATAATATAAATTTAGATCCTGTATATTTATGATCTTTAAAATATAAATTAAAATAACCTTTTATTATTTTGTTTATATTTAAATCATTAACTGGTATATTCTTTAATGTATTTTTATTATAAGAATATATAGTATTCTTTCATTCTTTAGAAAATGAAGGTAAATATTTGGTTATTCCTATATCACCTATTTTTTTCTTTAAAAGTATTGTTTTAGGCGCTCCGCTCCGTTTTAAGTTATTGTTATAAATTTTCATCTTAGAGGAGGTGTATTCCTTACGAAGTATGCTTGCGCCGGAATCGCGCAAGCTAAAGCTAAAGCTCTCGTCTACGTTACCACTTTTATTCATTTTTCTAAATATTTATTCTTTTTTTTTTACTTTTTTTTATATATATATATATAATAATAATGTTGGGTGTAAAAAAGGATTATTGTTTAGCTTGCTAATCCCTAATAATAAGGGATTAGCAAGCTGTGCATATAACTCACCTTATAGTCGTTGAACGTCTTTATCTTATAATTTATGCTAAGATAAATTTCGCTTCAAATTTACTAGCTAGCTGATTTTATATGCAAGCTAGTAATTTTTGAAATTAACCCAATATATTATTAATTATCCTTATTTCTCAGCCATAGAGGGACTTCGTTAGAAACTCGCACGAAGTCCCTACCTATCGAGCTTTAGCTAGCCTGCTATATTTTTTTTATAGCAAGTTCTTGCATACGAAGTATGCTTAGGTTTGCGTATAAAATATTGCTAACTAAAGCCGCTGTGTAATAAAATATTAAAGGACAAACATCCCTAGCGTAGCTTTTCCAATAATCCAAGATCTTTCCTTGTTGCATCTTGTGATCCTATGCCCTGCTTACGCAACTGTAAGATTTGTTGATAATCAAACAGTAAGGCAAGATTTAGCCGTTGAGCTTTTTAGATAATTAATACATAACTATTAGAGCCTAGCTTGATAGCCTGTCTTAATAGCTAAAAAATATTAGTGCTACCTTTCAGGCTAGGGAGGAGCTTCCCCCTCCCCTGCCTGAAACGTATATTCTTAATATTTTTATTATCTCTAATTTCTATATAGTGAAAATCCTACCTTTTTTTAAATATATATACAACGAATGTACATATAAATAATTTTATATGATTAAAAATAGTTTCACTATCTTAAATCGCAAACAAAATAATTATAAATTATTAGACACTCCTGTTTACTCTTTACAGGGTCTGTGCCCCACATAAACTGTCCCCTAGCGATAGTTCCTTAGCCAAGGGTACTTATCTATTTCTGCAGCTGGCATAAATCAAAATTTAAGTTAAATCTATCATTATGCGCTTATGGCAGAAAGGAAAATAAGCTGAATTAGGTTGATTTACTATGCATGAGCTGGAATGCATACTTCAGACACCTGACGCAAGCAATGCTTGCGCCAAGTAGCAGAAGCAGCTACCTACTCATAATCCTAAACCAATTCATTCATATGAAAAAAAAATAAAGGATTCTCATTGTCATAGAGCTAGCTTGCTGAACAAGCTAGCCGTCAATTACCTTATAATCTGAAAATTGTTTATCATACTCTATAATTAGTGACAGTAAAGCTGCATAGGGTCTTCTCGTCTAACTAGAGGTAAACTGTATCTGCACAGCTATTCCAATTTCACTGAGTCAATCATAGAGACAGCTGTTGTATCGTTACATCATTCATGCAAGACCGCATTTAACGGCCAAGGCATTTCGCTACCTTAGGACCCTCACGTTAAGGCCGCCTTTAACCGGGGTTTCCGTCTACATCAAATATTAGTATATTTAATTATATCTGTTAACCAGCCGGCACCGGGCAGACATCACACTCTATACTTAGATTTTTAATCTTTCAGCAAAGTGCTGTGTTTTAATTAAACAGTCGTACAACACTATTTCATGCTTCTTCCTCTTTACCTGATATTAATCAAGAATAATGAGCTCTCCTTATCCCGAAGTTACGGTAGTCAATTTGCCGAGTTCCTTTATGATTGTTAGCTCATTTACGCCTTCGTATTCTCTACTAGCTTACTTGTTTCAGATTCTAGGTACGGTTACTTTTCATTTATAGCTATAGCGAGCTTGCGCCCTAATTAGCTATAGCCATTAATTTAGTACTATTTTTCCAGTACATTTTTCACTTAAAATGTCGTCCTTAGTACAAAAGATTATCTCATCGTTTAAATCTTTAGATAATATAAACTTAGAGGCCGTTACTTAATTACATCCATAAGCTTTAGGCGGAAAAATTTTATTTTTTCTTTTAGTTACTCATGTCACCATTATCACTTGAGTTAAATTATTATAATTTCATTTAAAAAATAAAAATCTTAATTTAGCTCAACGTTCTGCTACCCCATTTAATTATAATTAAGCTTTAATTATAAAATAATATGGACAAGGTTTCGGTATATTGTTTAGATCCGATAAATTTTCGATGCTTTTAAAACTTAACAAGCGCTCTGTTACGAGGTCATAAAATTATGGCTGCTTCTAAGCCTATCTCCTTGTCGACTTTAATAAAAACCTTCTTAATTTCACTCAACTAATAATTTAGGAACCTTAACTCTTGTTCTGGGCTGTTTCCCTTTTGACATACAACCTTATCATTCTATGTCTGATGATTTAAGATATATCTTTGCCATTCCGAGTCTACATACTCACTGATAAAATCTTCATGATCCCCCAATTTGTACAAAATAAAACATGAGCTTTACTTGCTAGCAAGCTAAGCCTTATGTCTTGTCTGAGATTAAATTCTGTACCTGCTAAGATATTATACTTAAATTGCCTACTGTTATAGGTTTCGCAGAAAACCAGCTATCCTGGTCAGTATTGTCTTTCACTACACCTACCATAATTCTTCGGATATTTATGCTACAATATTCCGTTCGGACTTTTATAATCCTGATTATGGTAAAATCACCAGGCTTCGGGTCTAACTTTAGATACTTACCGTTATTTTAACGCTCGGTTTAACTACGTATACACGGGGCAATAAAAAAAATATATTTTTTTTTATAAAGCTCCCTCCTACTCGCATCTAATGTTAACTTGGTGACCCATTATGCAAAAGGTACGTTCTAACTTTTTTTTTTATTTTCCCGAACTGCTTATAAAATCACTGTTTTTGTTTTGGTTCCCTCACGGTACTTTCCACTATCGCTTATATATTATATTTAGCCTTTGAGGAAGGTTCCCCATTTAATTTAAACAGTTTATCCACCATTTGACTTTTTAGGCTAGTCTATTTTAGCTCACGCTAATCATAGAATCTCTTTTGATTTCTTTTCCTAAAGTTACTAAGATATTTCAATTCACTTCGTTTATTATTAAATTTCTCTTAGAGTTAATATAATTATAGGTTTCTAGGCTAGCGCTATAAATAGCACATACTTGCTTATATTACTGGTTGCCTATTTCATAGCAATAAAAAAAAAGAATTTTTTTTTAGAGCTTGCTATGAAATTAGAAGCATTGGCCTGCGTATATATACAATCAGCTAGCAAACCTATTTATATAAATAAATCTCTTTAATATATAGCTTAAATTCTACAATAATTTCTTTCCATACTTATATAATTTAGAAGAGCTTGCTGATTCCTAATTAGGAATAACAAATTTCTAAATTACATTTATAATTTATATATCCAGAGCTGCTTTTAATTTGTTAATGGCTAGCTCTAGCTCTAATGCATGCAATTAAGCAAAGCTAAAAGCTAGATATATAGCTTTTAGCTCGCTTTTATTATTTTCTATTAAAAAAATATCGCTTATTTCTGTAATTCCTTATCGGCAGATTTTACGGCGAAGCCGTAAAATACACCTAGCACTAGCTAGCGCTAGCTAGTGCAGGAATGTGTTTGTAGCAGAAATATTCATTTATCTATCTTTTTATCTCTAATACTTCTAAAATTAATCGGATTATTATGATTCGAACATAACTAGTCTTCGTCCCAAACGAAGTGCCTACCCAAGCCGGCCCTAATCCGTAAAAAAAACAAGAGTACTTGGACTTGAACCAAGAATTTGAAGGTTGAAGCTTCCTATTTTGCCAATTAAACTACACTCTTCAGAGAATATCCGATTTGAACGGATGTGGCTAGAATATAACCTAATAAGACTCAAGCTTACCGCCTTAAACCACTCGGCCAATTCTCTTTAATTCCTCAGCGAATCGAACGCTGATATCATTCTTATCAAAAATGCACTCTACCGTTTAAGTTAAGGAATCTTATATAGAGCATATTTTTTAAGGCTATGAGTACTCATAGCTTGCTATGAAGGCGCCAGCTCTCGTTGTTAGGGCGCTAACCTCCTCCTTCGTTAGGGCTGCGCGGCGCAAGCTCGCTATGCTATAAAAAAAATATATTTTTTTTATAGCCCTCCTCGAGCTTGCGCGGTTTTCTCTGAGAGCTTGCGCCCCCTTAATTCTGAAAAATGAAGGATTTGAACCTTCAACTTATTGTGTGTAAAACAATCGCTCTACCATTGAACTAATTTTTCTTACAGGTTTACTGCTTTTGCAAAAAGGCAGAAGCTCTGTATTTTTTTTATAAAACCTTTAACTAGCGCAGCCTTAATAGCTCATAGCATTACTGTAGCCTAACCACCCCCACGAGGAGGTTAGCGCCCTAACAAAGTGTATTCAGCAAGCTCTAGCGCAGCCCTACTCCTAATTAGGAAGGCTAGCTATGCAGCTGATTTTAGTTAAGCTTGCGCCTAAAAAATATGCAGCAGTGTAACACTTCGTTAGTAGAATAGTAATGCTACAAGCTAGCGCCTTTAAAGAAACAAGCATATAAGATATACCACGCCATTAATGAGTATTAATCTTTACCTTTTATAGTAATTATTATTGCACCTACCATAGCTAATAGTAATATAAAACTAGCCATAAATATTCACATATTGTGACTTGTGTATAATATATGCCCTATTGTAGCTGTATGTCCTGTTTCAGCCATATTATTATCTCAACTATTACTTGATACAAACATAATATTGGCATTCGTTATATCTAAGTTTCTATTAATATATTTTAATATATCACTAAACTTATTTCAAGGTAAATAGTATAGTATAGTATTTAATTTACTACTGTAATTATTTAATATCGCCATATAATAAGGAAGTACTTGGAATATAGTAAAATTTGCAAGAATTGTTATAAATAAACCTAAAGATACACTATTTCTATTATTACTTTGTAATTCGCTTGTTCTTATATTTATTAACATTAATATAAATAGAAATAATATTGAAACTGCCCCAATATAAACAATTAAATAAGATAAACCTATAAATGTAAGACCTATTAATATTAAATATACTGATATATTTGCAAATAAACCTATTAGAAATATTACTGATACAATAGGGTTTTTATTAATTATTATTAAAATACCACATAATAAAGCTGTTATATTTATTATATCTAAAGATCCGGTTAAATATCCATTCGAGAAAATCTCAGGTATAGCTAGAAGTTGATAATACATTGTATTTTTTTTTATATTTATATTAACCTAATATTAGGATAGCAATAAAATTATATCTTGTCTTTTAACCTGTAACATAATTTTAGCTTGCTTGCTACACAATGGACGAGGGATGCATAGTGCTACCGGTAATACTACGGTAGCCTTACGATTTTTCAAGCTAGCGCTGTAATTCCTATTCTTCTAATAGGAATAGGAATAGTAATAAGCACGAAAAAAAAAAATACATTTTTTTTACTAGCTATCTTTAAATGGCTAGCTAGCTAGGGTGCATATTTTTCGGCGTCGCGGACGAATGCGTATAAAAAAAAATATATTTTTTTTTATACGCAAGCTCGCTATGCTTTATAAAAAAAAATATATTTTTTTTTATATAGCTCCCCCCCTATACATAACTCCTTTGTCCATATTCTTCTCACTCCATATCTTCCCCCGAAGAGTCTGCGAGCTTTAGCTAACAAACTAAAACTAGCTCTGTGCCAGATAAAGGAATAAGTATTTGGCTATATTTAGTTAATAGCCCTTAATTACAACTAACTAAAAGCAAGTCTGCAAAGCCTTTATTGGGCTTGCGTCCCGATTCCTGCATACTAGTAATAAGCAAGATTATTTTATCTTTTTTCTATATAAAATAGATTACCGTCTGAATTAAGACTTAATCTTATTAGCATTTATATATAAGGTTTTAGCATGCCAAATAGAACAATATTACTATGACTATTACGCAGGAACTAGCAGCTATAAGAAAAATACAGAGCTATATAAAAAAAAATACAGAGCTTTATAAAAAAAATACAGAGCTTTAGTTTGCTTTTAGCTTTTAGCTTCCTTATTACTCTAACGGTAAAAAGTGTAGGAGGGCTACGAAGTAAGCTAGCGCCCCAAAAAAAAATGCATTTTTTTTTCTAGCTTGCTAGCAAGCGCGTCTTCGCCTTCATAGCTACGCTCTTGTTATGCGCTAGCTAAAGTAGCGCCTTAATTACCACCAGGTAAAAGCTAAAAGCAAAAGCCTTAATAAATTAAGAACCTCAATAATACATAGATACATATAAGAAAAGTCAAACTACATCCACGAAATGTCAGTATAATATTCCAGCTTCATAACCAAGATGGTGATGATCTGTTAAATGGTATGAATATATTCTTCATAAAGCCACTGATAAGAATATTGTACCTATAATAACATGTAATCCGTGGAAACCTGTACCGAAGAAGAAACATGTTCCAAATACACCGTCACTAATAGTAAAGGAAGAAACGCTATATTCTACCCCTTGGAAAAAAGTGAATATTAAAGCTAATAGAACTGTAAAGATAGAACCGTATAAAGCTCCTCTTCTTTCTCCTTTTATTAATGAGTGGTGTGCATAAGTAATAGTTGCTCCACTAGATAATAAAATTACTGTGTTAAGTAATGGTAATTCAAATGGGTTTACTGGTTCTATACCCATAGGTGGTCATTGAGCTCCTAATTCTACAGTAGGTGTTAATGCACTATGAAAGAATGCTCAAAAGATAGCTACAAAAAATAAACCTTCAGATACTATAAATAGTATTACTCCTAGATTTAACCCCTTTTGCACTGCTAATGTATGATTTCCTAAATATGTACCCTCTGCTATTATATCTCTAAATCAGAAAGACATAGATGCTACTAATGTTATTAACGATAAGTAAAACACTATATAGCTATTATTAAATAAGTGCATTGATAATGCTCCGTTCACTGTTACTGCAAATAAAGCAATACTTGTATACAGCGGTCAAGGAGACGGTGACACTAAATGGAAGGGATGATCCTGAAAATTACTTCTTATTAAATTTGTCATATAAATTATATATTATAAATCTTTTAGTTTTATACACATATTAAAAGCCCCTAAGATGAATCGAACATCTATCATAATATTAACAGTATTATGCTCTACCGTTGAGCTATAGAGGCTCAAATAGACAGCCGAAGGAGGTTGCTATGAACGCGCAGAGGGGAGCTTGTGCCCACGAGGAGCTTAGCGCCCGCATTCGTTCTAAGCATATTTTTCGCCCGCGCCCCCCCCCCTTCGTGCGAAGCCGCACGAAGCACGCACGAAAAATCCGCAAGCTAAAGCTACCCCCATAAAATACGCTACAGCCTCAGTCCCAAAATAAAGCTAAAAGCTAAAGCTAAAGCTATATATGCAGACTACGGAAAAGAGGTGATTCGAACACCTAGATGTATAAAACATAATACTTAGCAAATATCTTACCCTACCTATGGAAACTTTTCCTGCATTAACTAGAGCTTTAGCTAGCGCTAATAAATATTTTATATACGGAAGCATAATAGCTCCATCTAGCCGCCAGCACCTTAATTACAGATAGCTAAAAGCTAAAGGCAAGCTAAAAGCTAAAAACTAAAAGTTTTACGGGGGCGCAAGCTCTCGGAGAAAATCGCGCGAAGCTCCAGCAAGCTCGCCCAAATTATAAAGCTAGTCTATAAAAGCTAACGAAGATATGTAGGCTACGTATCCTACTATACGAATTAGATCAGAATCGAACCGACATCTACTTCCGTGACAAGGAAGTCCTTTACCTATTTAAGTTACTAATTCTAGGAGACAAGAGATTCGAACTCTTAAAAGCAACAGCTATTGAGTTTACAGCTCAACCCTTCTTACCAATAAAGGAACCCTCCTTTATATAATATCTATATATTATATATTTTTATGGTTAATGTTAATTAATCCCGCGCAACTTCCACTACGCGAACCGTATTTCGACTTAACACTAATTAGAGCCACGCATACGAAGATTCCCAATAAAAGAATATATAAAACCTATTTGTTTTTTTTACTTGTTACTAAGAAAGCAAACTTATTGCGCATGCCCCTTTCAGCATGTGACGAGTGGTTAGTACCAATCCAAGGTCTATTCACCGTGACATGGTGATTCACGATTACTAGTAATTACTTATTCATGTAGTCGAATTTCAGACTACAATCCTTAAAATTTATATCCTATTTTTTGAGATTAGCTTAAATTCACATTTTTGCATCTCTTTGTTTAGGAATATGTGGCACGTCTATAGCCCACAATATCAAGGCCATGATGACTTGTCTTTGTCCCCTTTATCTTTCCAAATTTCCAGGACTGAATGCTTTATCGTAAATAAAAAAAATAAAGCCAGGGATTACGTTAATTTCATGGAAACCACAGTTTCACAACATTAACTGGAAACAGCCGTGCAACTCCTGTAATAAAATTATTCAAATTGTGGTAAGGTTTTTCGTGGATCATCGAATTAAACAACATACTTCACTACTGGTGTCAGAAACGGTCTAGTGATTTCAGTTCCTGCGTTGCCACATTACTCTTGAGGTGAAATGCTTACACTTTCATTTATAGACCAAATATAAGGGGCTGGCTCGTATAGATCATTAGTTTACTAAACTAACTCAACTAGACTATCCACCCCGATCTAACCTATGGCATTCATCATTTACTGCAAAGACTACTTGGGTATCTAATCCTGTTTGTTCTCTGTGCCTTCGTCCTTCAACGTCAGTTTTTACATAGAGGGCTGCCTTCGCCTTTACAGAGTCCCTTTGGTATCACGAAATTTCATCTCTCCTCCTCAAGTACTGCCCTCTTACATAAAACTCTAGTCAAGTACTAACATTTTATAAGCTATATTGACCGTCTGGGTACCCTTTAAACCTAATTAAGATGAATAACACTAGTCTCTTACGTATTACCGCGACTGCTGGCACGCAATTAGTCAAGACACGATATATATACTGTCATTATCAATATATAAACAAAGCTTCATTCAATTCTAATATAATCTTTTCATATGGGACGGCCAGTCCTATGGTGTTATAAAACTCGCCCTCACAATAAGACTTCTCCTAAAGATATCGGACTTGACCCATAGCTGTTTTGCTCCCCATACTGGAAGACTTGCCACTTCTCCAAGTTGCCAGTTCAGCCGTTAGGCCATTGACCAAGATTCCTCACTGCTGTACTAACTTGCATTGGGGTTTTTTCAGACCCAATGTGGTCGATCAACCTTTCAGATTCGACTACGAGAGTTTAAGGCTAGTTAAGTCATCACCTTAACTACTACCTATCTCGAAGATATTTATTATCCTCTTAAAGCAGAAACGATGAGAAGGCAGGCTTTATTTGCCAAGTTCTCATCCTGTTTCCTTTATTTATTATGAAGGATTTACCTCCACTTTAAGGCCGGCGAAGAATATCATTATACTCACCTGTACACCACTTTTTAATTGCTTACTAGCTTGCGCCTTCCCAAAGGGATAGCAATTAAAACGTACGATTAGCATGTGTCAAGCACTTGGACAGCATTCAATCAGAGCCATCACCAAACTCAACTTTTATTTTTTTTTTGATATAGAACTATTCATATATCACTAATGGATCTAAATCCATTAACTAAGGAAAAAACATATAAGCTATTTAATGTAAATTTTACTAAAACAGATACTTATCTATAAAATGCTATTTGCTCGCGATTTTTCATATAAATTATATAAATAATTTTGTATTAATTTCTTCTTATATATCATATAACTTTTATTAATTTCCTGGGTGCAAAGCAGAGTTTAGTGCTTAGCTTTAGCTTGCTATATATAGCAAGCTAAAGCTATAGCTTACTATTTATACGAGCACCTTAGGATAAATTGTTATTGTTCATTATAACTTTCCTCAATATAAACACTTAGTACTAATAGCTTACCTATAGTCATTAAAAAAAAAAATAAACTAACCGAAGCTTAGCTTATAGTTAGCTAATACCTGTAATTTCTGTAATAGCGGTAGCTGGTGGCTATATTTAGCTTTAGCTTTAGCTTTAGTGCAGGAGGCGAAAAAAAAAATACATTTTTTTTTACGCCTACCACTACGAGCTTGCTATGAAGGCGCCAGCTCTCTTTGTTAGGGCTACGAAGTATGCTTCGCCGAAATAGAAGCTCCTCTCGCACTGCTATATAATAAATATTTTAGCCAAAAACAGCACAGATAATATGCTACTGTTTGCTAACGAAGTATGCTGGCTGATTATCGGCTGTGCAAGCTAAAGCTCGGTAATAGAAATAAAGCTAGCTAAAGCTGATTATTATAGCGAATTGCTATAGTTCTAGCTAGCACGAACGAAGTCCCTCTTATTGCTACAAAAGCTACAGCTAGCCCGCTACAAATATTAATGTAAATCTAATCCATCTTTTATATAAGAACTAGTTAGTACCACGAACACTTGCGCCTGGATGAAGGCTATTGCTAATTCTAAACCTGAAAAGGCTATAATAAATAATAAAGGTATTAACCCTAAAATGAAGAATATAAAACCAGAATTCATTATATTATAAACAAACCCACTTAATATGCTTAATAACATATGACCGGCTGTTATATTAGCGGCTAATCTTAATCCTAATGACACATTTCTAGCAAGGTATGATATTAACTCGATAGTAACTAGTAAAGGTAAAAGAGCTAAAGGACAACCAGCTGGTACTAATAAAGAAAAGAATTTTAGACCATGTTTTTGGAATCCTAATATAGTCGCACCTAATACTATTGTAAAACTAAGAGCAAATGTTAATGCAAAATGACCTGTAGAAGCAAAACTGTATGGAACCATTCCAATTAAATTATTTACTAATATAAATATAAATAATGTATATATAAATGGGAAATAAATTTGACCATTTTTAGGGTTTATTTGACCTATAACTATATTATGTATAGTTACGTATAAAGATTCTTGAGCTATAGATCAGTTATTACTAACTAATTTGTTATAGTTAGTTGAAACTATACTTAAAACTAATATAATTAAAGCTCCTATTGTTAAATATAATCCTATGTTAGTTAAAGATAGATGTAAGTTACCTCCTAAAACTTCTAAATTTAATATGTCTCTTATTTCAAATTGATCTAAAGGACTTCTTATTTCTTCAGCTTGCGCTAAGAATAAATTTTGTTTTTCTATAGAAAACATTTAGTAGTATTATTACTACTATAGTATATAAATCTTTAAAAAGCTAAATATTTGCAAAATAGTAGCTAGCGGAGTGCAATGGAATAAAGCTATTCCTGCGTAGCAGAAATAGTGACTCAAGAAAAAAAAAAGAATAAAGGGCTTTTAGCTTTAACTGAAAGCTAGGGATAGCCTATATAACTAAACTACTCATAGATAACAGTGTGGCTTATATCATTACAAGCTCATATTTATTTTACTAGCTATGCATATTTTTCTCTAGCTATGCTATTAATATTCCTCCTAGCTAGCGCAGCCGAGCTATAGCAAGCTATAATTTAGCAAGCTAAAGTAAAGCTTTAGCTTGCTAATCCCTAGTTTTATTATTTTTTTTATAAAAAAAAATATATTGCTTATTTTATGCGCGAACGATGCGCAAGCTACCCTACATATTTATAGCTATAGCATTATTAATGCCTCCTTTTAGCTTTTAGCTTGCTTTTAGCATCCGAAGGAATAGGGATAGCACTAATATATATTATATTTTATTAATAAACATACGTGATAAGAATAAACGCACTATTCTTGGTAATATATATTTAGATAATACGTATAGAATAAATACTATTATAGCAAAAGCAAATACTATTTCATTCATATAATAAAAAGGTACTAATTGTGGCATATAAATTTTGATTATGATAATTATAATACGTGCACACAGCGTCACTCGTAGGTAAAAAAAAAGTATATAAGAGCTTTAGTCTGCTTAGCTATTAATGTAGCTAGCTATTCTTTTTATAGCTAAGCGCAGCTAAGCTTATATACTATATATTAAACTATTCATAGAATAATCTAATACGTTTAAAATTAAAGAAGGATATACACCTAATATAACTGTAAATAATACTAATATAAATAATAAGATAAATTCTCTTTTATTTACATCGTATATACTTTCTTCTAAGAATCTAGTGAAAGAACCACCGAAAGATATTCTATTAAACATATATATAGTGTAGGCTGCAGAAAATACTACGGAAGAGCAAGCGAAAACACCTAATACTGGTAATCTTTCTATTATACTATAAAGTGACATAAATTCACCTACGAAATTTAAAGTTAATGGAGCACCGCAATTTCCTAAAGCTAATATAAAGAATAATATAGCAAATATAGGCATTAATTGAGTAATTCCTCTATAAAAATATATAAGTCTAGTACCTGTTCTATCGTATAGTATTCCACCTGCACATATAAATAAACCACTTGACACAAACCCGTGGGCTAAACCTAATATGATACTACCCTCTAATCCTTGTATAGTATTACTAAATACTCCTATTAAATATACTGAAGCGTGACAGACTGAACTATAGGCTATTAGTTCTTTTACGTCTGTAGTTCTTAGTGTACTAAAGCTAGCATATATTATTGTAATTACCGCTATAGTAAATACAACAAAAGTATAGTCTAAAGAAGCTTTTGGTAATATAGGTAATATTAATCTAAATACACCGTATAGACTTAATTTTAATACAATTGCGGCTAAAACAATACTTCCTCCTAAAGGAGATTCAACGTGAGCTTTTAATAATCAATTGTTTAAAAATATTGTAGGAGTTTTTACTGCAAATGATATAAATATTCCTATAAATAAGAATATTTGAGTTTTATATTCAAAATTTAGTTTAAATAATGTATCAAAATCTGTACTACCCATTATAGAAGATGTACTTAAAATGGACAGTAGTAAAAACAAAGAACCTCACAGTGTATATAAAAATAAATAGTAGCTCGCACTTACTTTATTATCTGATCCATATAAACCTATTAATATAAATAAAGGAGGTAATATACTTTCAAAGAATATATAGAATGACATTATATCTAATGTCATAAAAACTGCTAATAATAATGTTTCTAATAATAACATAATTATTAAATAAGATTTTACATTTTCTTTTATAGAGTCTCAATTAGATAATAATGCTATAGGCATTATTATTGTTGTCAATAATATAAAATATATTGAGATACCATCTACACCCAAGTAAATATCGAATAGTTGTACATTGTAGTGCTCTTGTACATACTGAAATTGATTAGAGCTGTTATTAAATAAAATAAACATAACTAATGATATAATTAAATTTATTATACTACTAGTTAGCGCAATGGTTTTAGTATATAACTCTGAATTTTTTTTATATGATCCTATACTAGCTACAACTATTGTTCCTAATAATGGTATTGTGATTAATGAGGATAATAACATATCTAGTTCCTTAAAAAGAGATCATTCAAATAATTTACTATGTCCGCCTATATACATGTGTCTCATGGCCTAAAAAAAAAATAAGTTTTTATGTGTACTAGCGAAGCTATTCGTTAGTTATAAAAAAAAATCACTATCTTTCTACTAACTTACCCTTATCCCATTTGAATCCCCAGCGATTATCATATCTTATCGATTCATATTCGATAGCAAGACGTAGCATGAAAGGATCAGCAAAAGGATGGATAGATTCATTTACATCTTCATAAAGACAATCAACCGTCTGGGCGGGGAGGTAATCTCGCAGTTTATCTTCCTCTTTTTCTACTCTACTACCAAATGTATATCGCCTAACTGCATCACTATGGCCACGCAAGTATCCTACAAACGCCTTTTCTTGTCTAATAGAAAGATTATGTGTGGGACCCAATTCTATGTAATTAAGCTTTAAATGATCGCTTCTTGCCTCATTAGACCTAATTTGACATAATATTCTACGGGAGATTGGAAAATGCTTCTTTCGCTCCGAGTCATCAATTCAATCGTAAGTATTGGTTGCATCAGTTATTTGAGTATAGTTGTCAGGCCTTGGAGAATTATTATTTTCCATATAAAATCTAAAAAATATAGATATTATGAATAAGAAGGCTAAGACTAAAACTATTCAATAGAGAGCTTGCGGGAACGAAGTTATCCCTCCGAGGGCGAAGCATACTTCGTTAGCGCACAGATTAATTTTACCAAAAAACTGCGCTACTACATCTAATTTTGTATTTTCTAATATAGAGGGAGCTTGCGCCTAAATTCATTTTTTTTTATTTTTAATTATTTTCTCTGTTAATGTGTGCTAACTTACTAGCCCATTTTTATATTTATATCCAGCAATATCTCTAGATATTCCTCTAGCTCTAATAAGCTAGAAGAGTAATAAAAAGGAATATAGCCAAGCTAACTTTGGTTTTATTGCTTTGTTTAATCTTATAATATTAATAATACTAATTTAGTGCGCTTCGCGCTTCTCTACATATCCCTTTTTATCTCTAGGAATATCTAGAGACGAGAGCTTCTTATAGCTTATTACTTTTTTCTTGCGAGCTTGCGCCCCTTCGGACTAAAACATGTTCACATTTACAACAGTTATTCCAAATATATATAATAAACAAGGAATTAATATTATAAAAGCAAATAAAATTGGTAATAGCACAGTTCAACAGAATGACATTAACTGGTCAAATCTAATTCTAGGGAAAGAGGCTCTTACCCAGATAAATATAAATATCATTATTGAGCTTTTTATACCTAAAGTTATACTATGTAAAAAGGCATCTACAGAAGAACTAGTTAAAATTTCTCTTAATTTAAAATATTCTAGAGATGTAACTCAGTTTATATCAAAAATATATGCATATACATAATTAAATAAATCAAATCAATATACAATGTCAAATTCTAATAAATAACCACCTAAAAATAAAATACTAGTAAATATACACATTAATACAATACTAGCATATTCAGCTAAGAAGAAAAAGACAAATATTACTGCTGCGTGTTCTGTCATAAATCCACTTACCAGTTCAGATTCCTTATATTAAAAATTATTAATTTATAGGGAGGGACTTCGTTAGCCCTCCTCTGCGCAGCCCTCGTGTAGCTACACATACATATTGCCTTCGGAGATTTAACTCTAGAGGGTAATAATTTTTAATTTATTAATCTTATATTTCCATATAAGTCTGGACTATACCTTATTTAATATCGAGGGCTGTATTCCTTACGAAGTATGCTTGCGCCGGAATCGCGCAAGCTAAAGCTCTTCGTCTGGCTAAGCTCCTCCTCGATATTAAATGATCACATCTAGTCTCTGAAGATTCAACTTAAGTTGATTACCTGCTGATTCTCTTAATTAAGAAATTCCAGCAATTTGTGATCTTTAAAGAGGCCAAATCTGGTTAAATAGCCTCTGCTAAATCAAACGGTGCTCTATTAGTCTCTGCCACAGATCCTATAAAGAATATTATTAATATACATAATAGGGGTAAAGCTAATCATACTATTTTTTGGAATTGTACATTTATATTTAAATTTAGGCTATTTGTTATCATTATTATTATTAATAATACAGAACTTAACACTAATTCGTAGCTAATTAATTGAGCTGTACTTCTTAAAGATCCTAAGAAAGCATACTTACTATTAGCACTTCATCCAGCAAGTAAAATACCATAAGTAGCTAAAGATGAAACAGCTAACATATACAATATTCCTAATTCCATATCCCCTAATGATAGTCCAGGACCGTAGGGAATAACTGCATAACCTAATAAAGCAAACATTAATGTCACTATTGGCCCTAAGAAAAATAGTATTAAATTAGCTTGTGTAGGGGCTACATATTCTTTTAAGATTAATTTTAAAGCATCTGCAAATGCTTGTAGTAGACCATAGTATCCTACAGCATTAGGACCAAGTCTTCTTTGCATACTGGCCATAGTCTTTCTTTCGGCTACAGTAACATAAGCAACCACTAATAAAGCGGGTAACATCAATATAATATTTTCAATTATTGAAATAAGAGTAGGAGAATAATTCATTTTTTTTTTATTTTTAATTATTTTCTCTGTTAATGTGTGCTAACTTACTAGCCCATTTTTATATTTATATCCAGCAATATCTCTAGATATTCCTCTAGCTCTAATAAGCTAGAAGAGTAATAAAAAGGAATATAGCCAAGCTAACTTTGGTTTTATTGCTTTGTTTAATCTTATAATATTAATAATACTAATTTAGTGCGCTTCGCGCTTCGCGCTTCGCGCTTCGCTACATATTCCTGCAGGCTAGCTCTGTAGCTTTATACACTTTTTTATTCTAGTGCTACCTGCACTTCTAAGCGAGGGTTATTCTTATAGCTAGCTGCAAGCAGTAAGCTGCAACTAATTATTGTATAACCAGAGCTGCTATTAATGTTTATAAGAAGCATTTAATCTGTTAAATTCATTAACTTTATCTAATATTTGGGAAGTATAGTTAACGTTTTCTTTCTTTAATTTGCCCTCTATTTCTAATCCTTTCTGTAATAAATCATTAATTTCTTGGCCACGTGTTGTTATTAAACGATCAATAATACTTATTCTTCTGCTAAATTTTTCAGCATCAGTGTCCGACATATTACCAGGAACATCTAATGACATATTACCCCCTCCATCTGTTATAACATTTATATTATTAGTTAATATGATATTGTGAAATTGACTTATAAAATCGGAAAGTTGAGGTAATAGTTCATTAATCTTTAAAGTTATTTCTGTAAGCTCTACCGGCGCAGCCATACTTTTTAACGGAAGATCTGCAAATACATGAGGTCTAGGTATATGTATATCTTTATATAATAAAAGATTAATTAATTTTATTTTCATACTTTTTGTTATTGTAATTTTATTATAATACGTGCACACAGCGTCACTCGTAGGTAAAAAAAAAGTATATAAGAGCTTTAGTCTGCTTAGCTATTAATGTAGCTAGCTATTCTTTTTATAGCGAGGAGCTTCTATTTCATATTTTCGGAGAAAATCGGGTAAGCATACTTCGTAGCCCTAGAACGAAGTCCGGCTATAAAAAAAAAATTTATTTTTTTTTATAGGCGCAAGCTCTCCGCAGCTAAGCCTATATACTATATATTAAACTATTCATAGGATAATCTAATACGTTTAAAATTAAAGAAGGATATACACCATCTAATATAACTGTAAATAATACTAATATAAATAATAAGAGAAATGCTCTTTATATACGGGGGGCGCAAGCTCGCGCAATATTTTTTTTTTAATAAAGCTCCTCGGCTGCCCCCCCCCACTTTTAAGGAGCCGAAATTAGTAAGTTAGCAAGGTAAAGCTCGATGAAGCGAAGCTATAACAAGCTAAAGCATGAAGAAGGCAAGGGTACCTTGCTTACCCCTTCTCTAGAATTCGTGCTTTAGCTTTTACAGCTTAGCTGTAAAAGCTAAAGCAGTAAAGCAGGCCAAGCTTTACAAGCTAAATTAGGTATTAAATGTAGGTATTAAATATTATGATCGAGAAGCAAAAATAGCCAAAAAAAAATTTTTTTATTGATTTAATAGACTACTTATTATCTACAAACTTAACCAGGGTATAATATTAATATTATACTGTATCTCATCTCAGGGTCGAACTAAGATCTAAATATTAGAAGTATTCTGCTCTGCCATTGAGCTAATGAGACTTGGAATATAACCCCCTCTTAGTATATATATATATATCCTATATACTAAGATTGGCTATAAGTCCATATTTATAGATAAATGGTAACTACTTATCTAATCCTGTTCGATGCGTATGTGGCGAACAAAGAGCTTGCGCGATTTTCTACGAGAGCTTGCGCCCCCGGAGGTAAACTATAGTTTGCTTTATGGATAGCTTTATTGATTTTTTTTTAGCCTGGCTATAAGCAGCTTGCGCTAACTAATGCATGGATATCAAATTAACCAGATAAAGATATATATAAAGCTAAAAACTAAAGCGCATTAATTTTAGCTTTGTAAAGGTAGACTAACAAATGCATGAGGTTTAGGTGGGCTTGATAATCCTCACTCTAAGCTAGTGTAACTTCTATTTAAATTCGCTTGCAGTACGTCTGTGTAGAATCCAGGAGTTAATCAAGGATTTCTAGATGCAACTTTTCCTTCCACTAATTGTGAATATACAATATATAAGAATAATCAAGCAGCTATTACACTTACTATAGAACCTATACTACTGATTAAATTTCAACCTGCAAAAGCATCAGGGTAATCACTAATTCTTCTAGGCATTCCTTGTAAACCTAAGAAATGTTGTGGGAAGAATGTAAGATTACATGTGTGGACTATATCTTAACCTTTTAATATATTAAAAGATTTCCTTCGTGTAGTCTCTGAGGATCCTACTCATAACATGGCTTGTTATTTTGGTTTCCTGCTGATTGTCTAGATACACTTAAGATTTTTACTTTAATATTTATTAAAGTACTTAAGCTTTATGAGAGTTTCCAGCAAATAGAAGGATTGTAAGGGGCTAATCTTACGCTTTTTGTCTAGGTAATGATTGTAATATTCATTTATTATTGTTAATAGTTACCCATTCATTTGTATCAAGATTATTTTTTATTAAACTTCATCTAACTTTAAAATGGTTTTTAGCAGCATTGATAGAAGGGAAAACTAATTCCTCCTCTAATTCATTGTAACAAAATACGAATTTACCTCCTATTCCATATTGAGGAGATAATTTACCTTTTAATCCTTTACTAGGATGACTATTAGTTGCATAGAATAATTTTATTCCTTCAATAATAGATTCTTTTGTTTCATCCGAAGTAGTACTACCAAATTTAGGGTGATTTTGCTTACTAAGCTTTTCTTTTAATTTGTTAATAGTTTCAATACTATGCTTGAAACCTGAACTACTACCTGCAATAGTTAAAACATTATATACAGGTTTATAGTGATCTATCCACTTTTGTTCTAAATCTAAACAAACTTTGGGATTATTATCACAAAATTCTTTAATTCCTAAAGAAAAATTATCTAAACCGTATTTTTTCATTGCTCTAATAATTACAGGTATGGCTGGTTTATCTGAATTATAATAATAATAATAAATTGCCATTCTTCTAGTTAAATTAACACTGCTACCTACATATAATTTATTAGTTTTGTTATTTATAAAAACGTATATACCTGCTTTTTTTCTTAACAATTTATATATATCTTTTTTACTTTCTTGTACATTATTAAAATAATGAATAAACTCTTCAGGATTAGGTGTACCTTTAGGTGCGCCACCTACCTTTGTTATAGAGCTATACAATCTTTTTACCTTAGCAAAAAGTCTTCCCGTTTGTCTAACCCCTATGAATAAAAGTCAGAATTGAACTTTAGCTAAATTTAAGTTATAATTTAAACCTAATATTTTCGGTATTCAGAAATATCATCCAGCAAACATTGCGAATACAGCTCCCATACTTAAAACGTAGTGGAAATGAGCAACAACATAGTAAGTATCGTGGAAAGCTATATCAAGTGATGCATTGGCTAATACAACACCACTTACGAATAAAATACATTAATCATTTAATCTTTCATAACTAAATATGTAACCACTATAACAACCTCCTATTTTAGCATATTTTTTAATTGTACTATGACTAATATTTAAGTCTCTTTGTGCATCCGTTACTCCTTCATACTTACGTATGAAATTTTTATTAGTATCGTACACAAATATTCCTTTTCTAATATGACTCATATTATTAATATCTAATATTAATTCTTTACATTCTTTATGAGTTCAATTCGATATTAAAGGATTATCACCTATATTATAAGGTATATTGGTAAAATATCATTCACCTCTAAATATAGTTTGCTCTTTTATAGCCTCAATAATAGTAGGGTGATTAGATTTAATTAAATGAGCTAAAGATGAAACGGAAGGGAAAATAACCAATAAATTTTTAAAGGAATCATAAATATAAACAGGATAAGCTGATTTAGCTTCCATCATTCTTACTTTACTTTCCATAGAATGACTTTTATTATAAAAAGGATTATTTTCACCCGTTAAAGCTTTAGCTATTAAACCTTTAGTTGTATCACTATGTACTCTATTACTTGCCAATTCAGATAATAATTGTTTAGTTTCTTCTGTATGCTTATATCCTAAAGAAGAATAACCTTGCTTTAATACATTATAATAAGGCAATATAGATGTTATAAAATAAGTCTCTCTAACAGTTAAAACCTGGGGTTCTACATACTCCACTATTAGTAAAGTAAAGTTAGATTGACCATACTTAAGTAAAGCTTTTACAATTGGCATATTAGCATTTTGTCTACTTTTTAAGAAAGTATTGTTAAGATAATTTTTCATTCTAGAAGCTAAGTTAATAGAACTACCTATATAAGAATGCCCGTTTATGTTATTTATTAAACAGTAAATCCCGGATTTATCTTTTTGTTCTTTTAAAATAGAAAATCTATCCTCTTTAAATTGAGAATATATCTTTAGTGGGGTATTCCTTACGAAGTATGCTTGCGCCGGAATCGCGCAAGCTAAAGCTCCCCCTACTAAAGCTACTAAACTTTTTGTATTATCTTCTTTACTAGAAGTTGAGTAAAGGTTACGAAAGCTATAAATAGAGAGCTTGCGCGATTTTCTCCGAAAATATGAATTAGGCGCAAGCTCTCTATTGTTACTAAATGAATGAATTAATGCATTTTTGTTTCACGGACTATATCTTCTCGTAAATATATTACGAGGATCGCGTGTAGTCTCTGAGGGCCCTACTAAAGCATTAAATACCCGTAGGTTCCCTGCTGATTGTTCAAAATTATACATTGTCACTGAATATAATTCTAGTAGTATAATTGTCAGAAGTTCCCAGCATATAGCGATCTTTAAAGGGAGAACTAAGTGGTTTATTAATCCTCCTATTGTAAACATAAATACAAAACCTAATGAGAACAACATAGAAGGTGTCATTTTTATAGATCCTCCATAGCAAGTAGCTAATCATGAGAATATTTTTATACCTGTAGGTACAGCAATTATTAATGTAGCAGCTGTAAAGTAAGCTCTTGTCGAACTTAGTAATTTGGACAGTATCTTAATTTAACGTAATATGTTAAATTTCTTGCGTGCTTGTCTCTGAGGATCCTTTTGATGAAATACTTTTAATTTTTTTGATACCTTTCTCTTCTAAATGTTTACCCTCTGTTATCATAATATAAACTTTTCTAAATTTAATATAATCTACATATTTACTAGCAAAAATATTATATTTATCGAAGTAATTAATTAAATGAGCTGCAGTTTTATATCCTGTACTTTTATAACATCATACACCTGTATGATATTGAGAAAGATTACCCATTTCTAATTCATTATATAATAATCTTAAAGGTATTACATCATTTTGCTTTAAAGAAAATTCTAATCTTATACTATGTCCAGCTTTGTGTGTTTTACTTTTTACAACACTTATATGGAAACATCCATCAGCTTGAGTAAAACCCGCCAATCAATAATTATCTAAAGATAAAGACATTAAGGGAGGTAATATATTAATATTAAAATCTTCACTATAATTATGTTTAATTAATTGTTCATATTTATAATTACTTACAAATTTCCCATTAATTAAAGATAAAATAATAGATAAGCCTTCTTTATTTTTACAAATATATCTCACAGCTTTTTTATCTTTAATTTTATATATATTACCGTGACCTATACGTTTTTTAATAAGGTAAGCCAAAGATGAATCATTTTCGGAAAACACTATATGTAGTTCTTTCTTACCGAATCAACCATCACCTTCTATTAACCCTGCTAAAAAATAACCAAGCTCTTCATCATTAAGATTACTATTATGAATAGGGACATGCTCAGATATTTTAGGTAATTCAGCGCTATTCCCGTAGGGAATCAGAAGCTCCCCGTAGGGAATCAGAAGCTGCTCCCTTTTATTATAAGTATTTTTAGTAGCGGCCTTAGCCATTGTACTAAAACAAAAAAAGTTTCCTGCTGATTGTCTTGTTAAATATAAGTAGATTGTGCCTAACGCTATAAAAACGAGTGGACTACTTAATCAAGAGTTTCCAGCATATAGCAAGATTTTTACCGTGAACACAAGTTTATCCACGTCTAATCCTACAGTATACATGTGATGCAAAATTGTTAATAAATATTTTCTATTTACCCATACGAGCTTGCGTAAAAAAAATGTATTTTTTTTTTCGACTTCGTACCTGCCGTATTTTCTCCTAAAATCCTGAAGGCAAGCTCTTGTATGCTTCTTTCACAAGAAGTATCGGACTATATCTTCATCTTTATGCCCTTCCTGTTTTATTTGTTGTACTATTATTTAAATTAATTTGTTTTTGCAGAGTTCTTACTTGTGATAATCCTTCATCAGTTAAATGTAATTTATTATACACTTGGTTATGAACAATTAATCATTTTTCAAAAGAAAAAGCTTTTTTAGTTTGTAATGGAAATAATTTAAAGTATACTATCACATCATGCAATGCTTTAAACCCGGTAGCTGTATAACGATAAACATCCTTAGTTCCAGATCTTAATGTTACTTTACCAAATCCAAATAATTCGTATACTTTATTTAGTATAACACCATCTTTTTGTTCTAATATATAACGCATTTTTATAACATGACCTAATGTATATCTAGAGTTTGCTGTAATAGATACATTAAAGCATCCTTCAGCATCAGTAAACCCTGATAATCAGCCATCCTGTAATGTAACTGGAACAGGAGTATTATTTAACTTTATAGTTTCAGTGGCCGAAGGCGCACCAAAACGATTATTTAAAGCATTAACCCATAGAGCTAATTGTTTAATTCTATGGCTTTGAGCTAGATTACCATTAAATAATAAAGCTAAAAGTAAAATATGTGAAGGGTTATCTACCATTCATCTATAAAAATCATTATTTTTTCCACTCTTTCCTTGAGGAAAATGTTTAACAACACCTATGTTAAATTTAAATTGTATTTTATGAAGTATATCACTTTCTTTTTGAGTAAGAACAAAACGAACTCTTTTACCCTCATCGTAGGTTTGAATAGCTCCATCTCCCTCTGCAAACCCAATAAATCAAGTTAATCATTCATCAGATAAAGGGTCTTTATTTTTAAATAATGTATTATAATAAATATGGAATGCGGAGAGCTTGCGCCTAAAAGATGTTTCGCGTGTAGTCTCTGAGACACTCTGTTTGTTATCCTTTAAGGAATACAGGGACAGATTGTCTGCTGATTGAGTATAGCTAATTAGATTTTTACCATACAAGGTACTAATTAGCACTAAACTGTTCCAGCATATAGCGAAATTAATTGTACTCCCTATATCACTATAGGGCGAAGCCATTATTACTCAACTTCATACTATAAATCCTAGTATTCCTATAGACATCATAGCATACACCATACCTATATAACCAAATATTGGTTTATTTGAATTAGTTGATATAGTTGTACTAATTATACCGAAAGCAGGCACAATTAATATATAAACCTCAGGGTGTCCGAAGAATCCATTTCTTCAAATTTAACTTACTTATTAATTCTCTTGTTAAATCCAGGTACCTGTGATATAGTAATCCAGGGCTTGTGCGTATATCTATAATACGGAAGAAATCGACTGTACATTAAGCAGCATTTCAGCCACCTACCAGTGAACCAGTCTGTAGCGGTCACTTAAATAACCGACGGTCTTCGAACGAGAATATTCATTGACCGTTAACACTAGTATTGCTAGTATTATTATTAACTTTTCCTTATATTAAGGCGGAGCTGTGCTCCGCCTTAATATGTACAATAACATATATTCAATCATATATGTATTATACTTAAGAGTTGCAAGTAATATTGACTAAATACTAACTAAATCTAAGGTATATTCAATATAGAATATTTACTCTTTCGGATCTTATATCTTTTTACATCTGTCCTGAGAGTTTCATAACTTGTACGTTAAACCTTGACTTTTTTTCCCATATTTTAATTAAATTTATTAATTAATCTAGCTTTTTCTTTTAATTCAATCCTTTTTATTGGATCTAAATGATTTTTATTTAATAAATCAGCATGTACTTCTTTTCATGCTACATACGAAGCAGATTTTTTCGTAATTAATTTATAGTTATCAAAATAAGTGAATATATTCTTAGAGTTATCTAATCCACCTATTCTATATTCATAGACATTATGACCTGAAGCATGTTTTGATACTTTACCCCCATTAAATAATAAACAAAGATGTTCAAGTATTTTAACATTTTGCTCTCATTTTTGAGCAATATTAAAATTAAAACTAAATCCTTTATCTTTATTTATGGAACAAGTAAAACAACCTTCTCCGTCAGTAAAACCTAAAAGTCAATTGTTATCTAAACTGGGTAAAATTGAAGTATGTTTTACTTCAACTGTATCTAATCTAATTCTTCCTTTAGATACTCATGCATTAAATCCTTTCACAAATTCTTCAAACTTTCCCTTTCTACGTGGTAATATAAGATTACCGTTAAATAAATGAACAAATAATTCGATTTCTTTTTTATTTTGAGTAAGATATCTACTTGTAACTTTTGATTGAGGTATTACTTTACCAAATCCTAAAGTTTCTTGTATAAATTCTAATACATAAATATCTATATTACTTTGTGTAATAACGAAACAAAGATCGCCTCTTTTATTTATTATAAAAGATCCTTCACCCTCTGTAAATCCTATGAATCAAATTAAGAATTTTTCTGAAGGTAAAGAATTGCCTGGTAAATATTCATTATATTTAAAGTAAAAGGACTCTAAGTTAAAATTACAGAGCTCGCGCCTTGAAGAAGTACTATACTTTAATTTAAATGAAAAGCTAGATTTATTGGCTATTTTAATTATACCTATAATAGCTAAAATTGAATAGTTCATTAAAATATCTCTCAAGAAAAGATGTTGGAATAATATAGGATCTCCTCCACCTGCTACTTCGAAGAATGATGTATTAAAATTTCTATCTGTTAACACCATAGTTACACCACCAGCTAATACAGGTAATGAGAATAAAAGTAATACTGCTGTTATAACTACTGCTCATCCGAATAATGCTAATTTATGTAATCTTATTCCTGGCGTTCTCATATTTACAATTGTTGTTATAAAATTTATCGATCCTAATAAACTACTTACCCCTGTTAAATGTAAAGTAAAAATAGCAAGATCTACACTTGGTCCGCTATGACTTTGTAATCCTGATAATGGAGGATAAAGTGTTCAACCTGTACCTACTCCACCTTCAATTATGGCTGAAAATACCAATAATATTAAACTAGGGGGTAATAATCAGAAACTTATATTATTTAATCTAGGGAATCATTTACAATGGTAGTTTCCTACCACCACGGACTATGTATTCACCCTTATTAAATATAATAAGGGGCTTCGCGTGTAGTCTCTGAGGATCCTACTCATAATTGAAATTATTTTGGTTTCCTGCACATTCTTCCCATGTATACATAAGTGTTACGACTAATTCAGTTATTTGCACAACTTTATGAGTTTCTAAACTCCAATTAGGTGTCTATGTATCTGTTGATAGGAAAATTAATTCCATGTTCGAGAGATTCTATGCATATAGCGAAGTAATAATTAAAAAGTTTACACTCTTTAACGGCATTCCCCTATTTAGGGTAATATAATAATAACAAAATAATAACAAAATAATAACAAATGTAGGCTGCGCGGCGCAAGCTCGCTATGCTATATAAAAAAAAATATATTTTTTTTTTATAGCCCTCTAAGCTGAGAGTTTATTTAAATGATCTCAATTAAAATAAGTTCTATTTCTATTCATACTATCTCTAACAGAATCAGTTTTAGTTAAACCTTCTTCTGTATAATGTTTGTTTTCAAGCATTAATAACACAATTTCTCTTCAATCTCTATAATCTAAATATTTACTTGAGAATAATGGATATTTATCTAAATAGTTTACCAAAATTTCCGTAGAATATTTACTTGATGCTGTAAGAGTATAATACTCATTACTAGTAGATTTCTGGGTCCTAGTTAATAAACTGCAATTAAGAAATTTAGTAATAGTTGTTAAAATATCTGAATAACTGTTACCAGTAACAGGATCTAACATTCTCTGTTCAATTCTTAATCTACAAGATATTTTTCTTTTTTTTGCGCGCGAAGCTCCATTTTCTACTTTAGTATGTTGTACAGAAAAACTTCCGTCTGAATCAATAAATCCACTTAATCAACTATCATTAGCCAAAGGGCTCTCTTTTAAAGGTAACTTATCTATCTTAGTACTATGATGTTTATTTAATCAATCCATCAATTTATACAATTGATGTATCTTTGGTGTTCTTAATTCACCATTAATTAAGTAAACTATTTTCTTTAAACCTACAACAGGTGAAACTACTAATACACAAGCATTATCTTTAGGTTTATATCTAATGAAACCTGATTCTATAATATCTAGTAGTTTTTTGGCTAAAGGTTCATTTTTTAAACTAAAAGTTATACAAAATCTTGGGTTATGTTTCTTTTTATTCCCCGCCTCAGGATTTTGTATTCAAATATGACCATCACCTTCAAATAAGCCGGCTAAATATGAATTAAATTTATTATTTTGTGCGGGCGCTCCGCTCGTACTAAAATTTCTTTTGTTATTTATTATATTCCCAAGGATGATCTTTTTGTTTGCCATATCCGGACCACCTACCATTAAAGGCATTAAAAAATTACCAAACCCACCTATTAATGCTGGCATACGTTTACTCATAATCTTTCGAATATGAACGGACTATATCTTTATCTTTGAATATCATAAAATATTCACTAAGATATTCCACGTGTAGTCTCTGGGGAACCTACTAGATAACAAAATTATCTTTGGTTTCCTGCTGATTGCCCAATCCTTTAAAATGTCACTGTATTCCACTGCTAACATATAGTCTGCGGTACTAGTTTTAAAGGCTCTAAGGGGATTCCAGCATATAGTGAAAATAAAGTAAAGCATTTCTGCCTTACCCGGCCATGCCTTTCTATTTAATCTTTATATGTAAATTTTCATTTTCCTCTATAATAACCTGATTTTACACCTTTTAAATATTGTCTAATAGTTACACGATCTCCTTTTAAGTGATTAGCTAAACTTGTTAACGATGAAAATTCCAGATTCTTACTTGAATCATCTTTAAATTCTGCTAAAATAGAAATAGAAGCAGGATGTTTAACTGTATATAATGCACGTTTTTCATTTACCAACTCTTTTATTCCATATAGAGTTAATAAATTCGTATTTTCAGATTCTTCTATTAAATCCAAAGATAAAAATAAAGTATCTAAATATGCTGCACCTGCATCTAAACAGTTATTTAAAGTTTTATGATGAATACTTATTGAATCATACATATGTTGTTTCGATTCAAATATATATAATAAAGTAAAATCTTCTAGGTTATAAATATATACAGGAGTACCTCTTTGTTTACGCAATCTATCTCTTATTTCTTGGTTCATTGGTTCATGATAACCAGAACTGCTTGCCACCAAATCTACGTTTAAACTTGGTTTTAAAGTATCTATAAAATGTTGTTCTAAGCTTACAACTTCATCTAAGCTAGAATTCTCATCCATTATATAAATTGTAAGATTTGTATCTTGAAATCCGTGTTTATTAAAATAACGTAACACTCTACGTGCTTTAGTTTGAAGAATAGATGGCATAAAGTAAGAACTTATTCTATTATACAAATTAATAGAATGTCCTACATAAGCATGATCATTACTTTCTCAAATATAAACACCTTTTTGATTTTTCGATACTTTTAAGATAAGATTTCTATTACTAAAAGGGTTTTCTATATATACTTTAGTATATAGTGGTATTTTATCTTCATCGTTATTTTTATTAGTATTATTGTTATTATTACTATTTGTAATAGTAATAGTGTTGTTTTGGTTATTATTGAGAGCTCCTCGAGTAAAAAAAAAATGTATTTTTTTTTTCGTGCTAGCTTGAAAATTAAAATTAAATAGTCTTCAATTGTCGACCATGAAGAATATCATTAATATAGCGTGAGCTGTAATTACACTGTTATATAATTGATTATTAGAAATATATTGAACTCCTGGCCCACTAAGTTCAAGTCTAATTAACACTGAAAAGGCTGTACCTAATAATCCAGAGAAAAGAGCGAATATTAAATACAATGTACCTATATCTTTAGCATTTGTTGAATTAAATCATCTTTCCAGACCCATAGACATTTGGGATCTTAATGTTAAACTAGGCTGGTGGGAACAACTTTCCTTATCTAAAGACAAAATTAGGAAATAATTTAAGTACTTTTTGTGAACATAATTTTTCACTTAAAAGTTATTAACTAATATTTTTAATTAATAATTACAAGCGAACTTACTCTGCGTTGCCAAAGCAAGCTCTATTCCTCTAGCTATCCTCCACTAAAGACTAAATTTAAGAGCTTGCGGCCTACTATAAATTAAGGTAATGTAATGTAATAACTGTTCTACAAACATATTATATTTTAATTTTAGTGTATTTTTTGTAATTTCTTATCGGCAGATTTTTCGGCGAAGCCGAAAAATCTGCCTAGCACTAGCTAGTGCTAGTTACTACTAAAAAATATATAAGTGAATAATCATCATCTGATTTAGCTTATTTCTGCTACTTAGTTTTAAACTGCAGTAATAAACCATGCAGCCTGATAATTTATTAAATTATTCGATTATGGTTACTGATAGTGCAATATACGGGGTATATGCTTCTAGTTTGCTAGCTTGTGAATACTAACTGCCTAAATATATACTCGCAATCTAGCTGCCATAAAAGTACTATTCTAAAATATTTAAAATACAAATATTTATTTTCGCTTACTTTTGTTTGCTTAACCCCTTCTTGTTTTCTTCGTACTTAATTTTGGCTGATTTTTCAAAGAAAAAATATAGGCGGAGCTAGAGCTTTAGCACATTTTTTTCTAGAAAAAAATAGCGCAGCCCGTATAAAGCTTTAGCTCTATTTCATAGCAGGCTTAACAGAAAAGCAGGCTACGATCATTTATATAATAACGACCATCGTGGCTATTTAGTGTAATTATCATAGTATAGTTAAGCTATAGGGTAGCTTGCGAGGGGGATATTCCTTACGAAGTATGCTTGCGCCGAAATCGCGCAAGCTAGAAAAAAATGTATAGCTTGCGCCGCGCAGTTCTCTAACTAAGTATGCTTTAAAAAAAAAAAGAAATTTTTTTTTTATAGCCCTCCGAGAGCTTTAGCACTAACGAAGAGCGAGCTTGCGCCGCGCTAGCCCCCCCCCCGCCTGCTTTATAAAAAAAATATTGCACAGCCTTCATAGCAAGCTACTAAAATGTATTTAGGCGGAGCTATATAAAAAAAAATATATTTTTTTATAGCCCTCGTGCATTTTTTTATAAAAGCAAGGGTAGTGCGTAATAATATAGTAATACTATAACAAAAATTCATCTATATTAATAGTAACTTATTTATATTTATATATATTAGTTAATATATAATTAATAAGCGATTAAAACTTATTTTATATGGTAACTAAGAGCGAGCTTTAGCTTGCTAGCAAGCTACAAAAAAAATGTATTTTTTTTTTCGAGCTTTACTAAGCCTTCATAGCACTGCCCCTTAAGGGGCAGTGCTACTAAATAAAAAAGATTAAGGAGGAATTGAACCTCGTACAAATGATCTGCAATCACCGTGTAAAACCATCTACAATCTTAATCTTTGCCCAGTACTACAAAGCCAGCGCCTTGTTTAGGGCTAGGCTTATTTTTCGGCTTCGCCAGGCGCAAACATACTTCGTTAGAAAAAAAATACATTTTTTTTTTACGAGGAGCTTAGCGGCCGCCTTAAAACGAATGCGTATAAAAAAAAATATATTTTTTTTTATACGCAAGCTCGCTATGCTTTATAAAAAAAAATAAAATTTTTTTTTAGCCCCTAATTATTTGGAAGGAGCCAGCTCTAATTTTAATATGCTTTAGCTATAAATATAAAGCACTAGCTAGCTAATAAATAGCTAGCTAGTAGTAACAATACAGCACTACTCTGTAGTCAAGGGCAAGCTTTACACAGCATTATACTTATATATTTTTGGCATTATTTTGTAATTCTAAATCTACAAGAGTATTTTCTAATATACTTACTGCCGGTAATATAAATAAGAAATGAGAAAAATATAACGCAGTACTTAATTGTCCTATTTCTATAAACGGACTTTCTACGTGTTTAGCCCCTAATTGCATTAACATTAAAAAATTCACTAAAAACAGGTAGAAAGCTATCTTGCTTAGGGGTCTAAATTGTAAACCTTTAGTTAACCCTAAATCAGCTTTAGGTAATAGTAAAATAATTAGTATTGCAGCTAACATTGCGATAACTCCTAATAATTTATTAGGTATAGATCTTAAAATAGCATAGAAAGGTAATAAATATCATTCAGGTACTATGGCAGGTGGTGTTTGCATAGGGTTAGCCATTATATAATTATCACTATCACCTAAAACATTAGGCATAAAGAATACAAAGATACCTAAAACAAATATAAAGATAAATATAGTTATTAAATCTTTAAATAAGAAATAAGGAGCCATAGGCATTCTATCATAATATACTGGTACTCCTAAAGGATTACTTGATCCAGCTGTATCATGTAAAGCTATCATATGCATTAAAACTAATGCCGCTAATATAAAAGGTAATACAAAATGTAAAGCAAAGAATCTGTTTAAAGTTGCGTTATTTACGCTAAAACCTCCTCAAATGACAATTTGATTATGTATAATTTTTAATTTATACTTTATATCCTTTCAGATATAATTAGACTATGTCTTGAATTTTATTTAATACGATGCGACCGTTCCGTAGCTAACGTTATAAAACCCTGGGGTTATCGTGTTGAGCTTATTGTTGGTTTAACTCACTCATTAGTCGTTGAACGTCCTTAATTCCTTTTAATTAACCGAATTAAGTTCCGCTACAAATAATTTAATAACTGGAGGTAAGTTTATGTTATTAAATGTTCTTGTAATTTTCCCCATTTGCCACTAAAAAATAAGGCGCTAGCTCAAGCATAGCTTATGGAATAGCTAGCCTTATTTTCAAGGAGCCCTTTTTACAGTTTCGGGTAATGTAATTTACTATAACGCATAGAATTTTGTAAATTATTTAGTCATTTCATATATTGAATGTACTTTAATCCTATTAAAGGATGTAAACCTTCGAAAGAAAAGAAATTTATAACTGTTTGAATGTCAGATTTAGAACTAACACCAAATTGATTAAAATTATTAGTAGTGTCTATTTTTCTTGTAGTATTAAACACTAATTTAAATGCTTCAAATAAATTTGTATGTATTCTTTGTTTTAACTGAAAACAGCCATCATTATTGCTTTTAATAAAAAAAGAACCCTCTGAGCATGTAAACCCTATAATTCAATTTTTAAAGAAATGTAATAATGTATAACCCTTTGCATCTTTCGGTAATTTAAATACATCTTCAATATTCTCTCTTGATGGTATTTTATCAAACATTTTTATATCATTTTTAAGAATATACATAGCCAAATTAAACTGATTAATTCTAGTTTCAGTTAAAAAGAATATGTTATTATGTATTAATAAAGGAAATAAAACTTCTTGTAATTCAGTTCTATTTATTACTAATTTACAACTTGGACTTCTTAAATCTTTATATACATTTACATTACCTAATTTTAAAGTAGAATGGATATATTGTAAAGTTGAAATATCTTGTATATGTAAAGATATAACTAATTTCATAGTTATAAATCCTTTAGTTGTTTTAGTAATTTGAATATAACCATCTCCATCTATTAATCCGACTAAAAAGGCTAAAAAAGATGTAGGTAGGTTAACATAATCTTTTTTATCTAATAATTTATTCATTTTCTTTAAAGCGTTTTTATGTACATTACCTATTGTAGGCAATATTGAATATATAAAAATCATACTAATACCCCAAACTGTAGTTTTTATTGACTCAACTATGTCTTGTCCAATTCAAGGAACAGCACTAATTAAATTAGTAATAACTGTAGCACCTCATAATGACATTTGTCCATAAGGTAAAACATACAAGCTTACCTATTACTTGCCCAAGCTATGCTTGTGCCTTAAACTTTTTTTCTATAAGAATAAGCAAGTTAAAGCTCACCCATAATTATTATAAACGATTAGCGAGCTTTAACGCTTCTCATGCCCCCTTTTTACCTACAGTCACCATATTACACTCATTTGTTTTAGATGGTAATTTTAATTCCGTAATTTCGCTAAGGGAATTCTCTACTGTATAAACAGCACGTATTCTACGGAACAATTCTTCTGTTTCAACCTTAAATGCTTCACTTTGTAGCAGTAGACTAGACCTTGCTATTCCGCTATTATCATTTTTTTTTATCCTAAACTCCGAGGTAACATGATATAATTCTTTTAGAAGCGGGTTTTCTTTTATCATATTTATAAACGTTTCAAGCTCATGCAGAGATAAATTATATACACCATTCGCAATTGCATTAAAATCTCTATATGTATGCCGAAGATCACTAGGATAATTAACATTATAATTATATTGATTAATTAATTTTATGGTTAATTGGTAAAACTCTGGTTGCGCATTAGCCGATTTCAATATAGTTCTAGTAGTGAGATGATCAGTATAGCAGTATAAACACGCCATATCTATTCTCCTACCTGATATCGTTTTATTTAGAGAACCATTTAAATATAAATCGAAAACAAATCTTTTTGCTTGTCCAAAATTATATTTATTATCATATATTGCATAATGAAGTGCTTCTATTCCAGATTTTTTAGTTAGCTTACCATTAAAATTTAAATGAGCCATTATTGGATCTAGATCTATCTCAGGGATATAACCCATATTTATTATTTCGTTAAAAAATTCAAATACCATATTGCCGACTTCGAATCTTATAAACTCATTGGAGCGGGATTAGCCACAAATAAGCATAGGTCTTTATAGTGCCGGTGCTGAAGTTGGTATAGTAGTATTTTAATGTTTAATTATATGAGTGGTTTGAAATTATCCTTAAAGCTATATATTATTCTTAAGGCTATAAAGAAGTTAAATTTATTTTACGAGGAGCTTGCGCCTATAAAAAAAAATATATTTTTTTTTTTATAGCTCCTCTTAATAATAGGAAGAATAACTTTGAATTCGTATATTCTATAGTTAAAATATATTTAACTAAAAAGCTTCGACTGTACATTAAGCAGCATTTCAGCTACCTACCAGTGACCCAGTCTGTCGCGATCCTCTAGAGAACCGACGATCTCTTATTATATATTATAATACTTTGATCGTTTTCACTAGTATGGCCAAAAAATTAAAGGGAGGCGCAAGCTCTTCGTTCGCGCTAGAACGAAGTTACTTCATAGCGAAATCCGCCTTAATTTTTCAATAACCCTGTCAGGTTATTCCACTTTTATCTTATTTTCTTCTAGAAGTTACATAAGAAATTAAACTCATGGGACTATAGATTAATAATGGTTTATTTGTAATTTACAATTCAACGTCTTAATAGTACTTTCTTTTTAGTTTTTAAAGCTCTATATATTGTTTTTTGGTTACAATTTAAGCTTAAAGCCGCATCAGTTATACTGCTATATTCACCAAACACTGTTTTATTCTCAATATTATAAAGTATAATAGGTTTAGAAGCTTTTTTCATATTATCTAAAGCTTCTTTATTAAACTCTACTTTATTTCTATTTAAAGCACTTTCTATCATTCTTTTTATAGTAGTACTACTAAATTCTTTATTTTTATTTAAGTTACCTCTTAGCATGCGCCGTTCTTCACTGTAATTAGCTTTCATTTTTATTCTATCTAATTCAGTATGCTTATAACCAAAGCTAGATCCGGCTTCAGTTAATATATTATAATTAGGTAATAAAGATTTTAAATAAAAATCTTCTACATCTAGGAGGTTTTTATTATTTTCTACGGTTGTCTTTTCTGTAAATGTTTCTAATACTATAAATACAAAGTTGTCTATACCATATTTATTTACAGCTAACTTTACTATCTTACTCCCAGTAAGATGGATTAAATGTCTCTAGAATCTAGTAAATAGCTTATCAGTAGAAGCAGATCCTACATAAAAATCCTTAGTAATCTTATTTAAAATTAAATAAACACCACTTAGACCTCTTGTTATATCTTTAATCTTATCTTTAGTATTTACATTTCTAAGATCTTCAAATATAAAAACTGGTTTTATATTTTTATCTGTTAAAAAATCTGAAACAATTTTAGAGTGCTTATTATTTACTGGTGAAGATGTACTGTAACATCATACTTTTTTTAGAGAAGTACCATTATATCTTGTTGAATTAAAAATCACACCTTTATTAAAACATTTTGGGCTGTTTTGTCTACCCAGGAATCCTGTAACTATCATAACGATAAGGATTATTGTACCTATAACTCAAGTCAATGTTCTTGGTGCTCTATATGATGCGTAGTATATACCTCTTCCTATGTGTAAGTACACTAAAAAGAAGAAAGCTGATGCTGTGTTACTATGTAAGTAACGTACTAATCATCCATTGTTTACATCACGCATAATCAAAATTTATTAAAAAATAAATTATTATCTACTATAATCTAATCCTTAGACGCTCTATCTATAGGCTTAGATGTAAAAATATATTTATTTTTATAAAGTCTATTTGTATCAATATAACGATTACATGTATTACTGCTAGGTTTTAAACCTAATGCTTTATGCGCCGAACTGAATGAGGCGAAAGGTGACCCATCTACCATTTTATTATCTTCATAAATATAAACAATCTTAGGATTTTCAGATCTATTGGCTATACTATACTTACGCACATTTTCTGTATGCGGTATATTAAGTTTTAGATCAAAAGGGAAATCTTTTTGCATAATATCATTAAATCTCTCAGTAATATTATTGATGACATTATCAATATTACTAACAGATGAAACTGTACTATATCTTTTATTAAGAATAGTAGAAATATCTAAAAATAAATTCTTACCTTCTGTTGTATAGTAATAACCATAAATCTTCAATAATAAAGCTATTCTTCATAATTTGAAATCTATAGCTTTACGAGAGTAAAATTTAGATGAGTCTAAATATGGTAACAGGTAGTAATACAAAGCATCTACGTTTGCAATAGCTAAAGATACCACATTAGTTCTTACATTAATCGTATTTGTAATGTTTATAGGTAGTATTTTATTATCTGGATCATTATGTATTGAAGCATCACTTGACAAGTTTAACAAGAAATTTGTTATACCATTTAAACATTCTTGACTTGTATTTTTTTGTGCTACTTGAAAATATAAAGAAGACCCTGTTTTAATACCAAAGGTACCTTCACCTTCTATAAATCCTATAAATCAATTTGGGTTTATTATAATTTGAGATTCCGAAGTACTATATGTGAATATTTCTCTTTTAGAATTCATACTGTTTTTAATAGATACAATTTTTTGCATATCTACATCAGATAATACTTTATTAGTAGCTCTTATAAGTGAAACTTCATAAAAACTAATAAAGTCTAATTTTTTACTAGTATGTAGAGGATAATGCAGAAAAATATCGCATAGTTTATTTATATTCAAAGAATCTTCGACAATAAAAGAACAACTATTTCTATTACTTTCTTCTACAACTCTACCAAAACCTAAATTAGATTTAATGGTATAAAGTACTTTTATATCGTCAATATGTAAACTTATTTTAAATCTTAATTTAATATATTTACGGTCTATTGTAACTAAAAAGTTACCTTCGGCATCTGTAAATCCAGTAAATCAATATAAAAAGTCCTTATTTCTCTGGTTGTCACTTTTCACTGAATCAGATACCACATAGTTTTTACTTAAATAAGTTGTAAAGTTACGAAATCCCATTTTATTTTTAGAACCCGATACATAAATAAACAATGATAAAGTTATGCCTACAAAGAGGCATAGATAGATAATCTATACTACTCTACTTTACAGTAGAGATTGGACTATATCATCATCTGTATTAAAGTTACGGAATACGGCACTTAAGTCAGATGTCAGGCGTGTAGTCTCTGAAGATTTTACTGGACATATAATTAACATATCAGTAGGTTCCCTGCTGATCGTCTTAATCAAGATTTTCCAGCAATTAGCCCGATTTAATGAACACATTATGCAATATGCTCTACAGAATTAAATGCTTCTAATACTGAGGGATTATAGTGCATTGCTAAAGTAACTCCAGTTACAATTTGTATAACTAAACAAACTAATAATAAAGATCCGAAATTTCATAAGTAACTTATATTACTAGGTTGTGAAGCGTCTATTAAATAACCATTAGCTAATTTTAATAAAGGGTGATTTTTTAATATTCTCATAATAATTATAATTTATATGTAGGGTATATAAATATATTTTTATAGCGAGCTTATTTCTTCCTGCGTAGGAAGGCTATGTAATAAAGCATAGCTTTATTACATAGCCAGCTAATAATGGGTATATATTTATTTATTTATTTTTTAGTATTCTTAGATAGCCCACAGTAAGGCGCTAGCTATGAAATATAGCTAGCGCCTTACTGTGAACAGCTAGAAGTATACATTAAGCTGTATAATTTACAGAACTATTCATAGCTAACTTTTACAGTACAAAGTTCCTTGCTAGCTATAAAAAATTACTTTTATAGCTAGCTTTATGATACCTGCAATGCAGGAATAGAACTTTACTCCTTTGTGTGCTATGAATATATTTTTTTTTATTATCCTGATGTTATGTATCCATATCCGGGGAGGATATGGATTAGAAGCTTTGCAGAAAAATACGGCGCAAAGCTCCCTATAAAAAAATTAGCGTGGGAGAAAAATGTAAAAAACTATTAAATTAGCACATACATATACTGTGTTCCCCTATCAGTTCTAACTCGATAGCTTTACAGCGCCAGGAAACACTACGCGCTTTAGGTCACACCGTGGTAGATTATATTCCACCGCCTACAAATTGTATAGCTAGAAGAGCAGAGAAGTTGTATGCTAAAACTGTGGACAATTCTTATCCTTATCCTTATCCCTACGGATAAGGATAAGAATTAGATTAGGATTAGCTCGCATATTATTTATGTATCCTCCCTATCCCTGCGTATTTCATAGGATAGCTTGCGCACTGATTATAAAAAATCCGCTATATATCTGCAGCACTCTTAAAGACAATTGTCTATAAGGTAAAACACACAAGCTTGCTTATGTATTTATATTGTTATATTTAGCCGTTTCATATTTAATTGCTACTCCCAACATATAAGGATCAGATATAGCAAGGTTATATGAATATTTTTTATATATACAAGGCTGTGTTATCTGATTACCCTTATCTTGAGTCCACCTTAAACCAAAAGTATATCTATCGCACGTAGAACTATCATTTTATAATTATCCTGCCAACTCTTTTTCTTGTTTAAGAGTAAGGTTATAATGGCTTCTAGCGGAAAAACCCCGGTAATCACACTTATTAACCCAAGATTCATTAATAGCCATTTGTTCAAATAATTTTATGGGAGCTTGCGCCGGGATAAATTTTATTTGGCTCCTTGTGTAGTTTAAAAAGGATTTCCATAATTGAGGTTGCCTCTTTTATACTACTAATATTAGGCGTTGGACTACTTTCCATTCTAAATATATAAAATATAGATATTATGAATAATAGAGCTAGTACTAAAACTTTTAATTCTAGGCTAAATTTACAAAAAAATCCCCCCCCCGAGGAGGTTAGCGCCCTAACAAAGAGAGCTGGCGCCTTCATCTAACCCCATATTTTTTATTATACTGGTTCAATTTTCTTTTATTTCAGGCGGGCGGAGCTATATAAAAAAAAATATATTTTTTTTTTATAGCCCTCCTCTTCATATTTTTAATTTTATTTTGGCGTTTCTCTGTTAATGTGTGCTAACTTACTAGCTTAATTGAATAATCTAGGTAGAATAATCTAGGTAGATTATTCTAGCTTACTATAGCTTTGTCTCCTTCGCGATGAAGCGGGTAGCATTATTTCATAAGGAAGGGGGGGTAGGCGAAGCCTCGCCAAATAGCTAGCTAGATAGAAATAAGCATTAATATAGCAAGCTGCTAACTAATTTTATTATTAATCTTATAATATTAATAATAAAATTAGTGCCCTTCTTCTCTAATTCTTAGCTTTATTTCATATTTTTTTTTTAAGAAAAAATATGAAATAAAGCTAGCTAAGACCGGAGGGTTGAGGGTATGAAATATAAAGCAGGCGTAATTAGCTCCGCTTAAAAAAAAAATAACGTTAGCTGCAAAGCTCTACTAAAGCTCCAAGGTTAAAAACTATTATATAACACTTTCCCTCTTCGAGCTTGCTCTAACGCTTCCCTAATGAAACGAGAGGAGCTAGCTTTGTCTTATTCGAATAATATCCGCACTTGAATAAGAGGGAGTTTTCCCGCGCTTTACTCTTTCATTATCACCTCTCTAGAAAACAGATTAAAGCTGTAAAGCTAAGCCAGCTAAGTTAGGTATTAAATATTATGATCGAGAAGCAAAAATAGCCAAAAAAAATTTTTTTATTGATTTAATAGACTACTTATTATCTACAAAGTTAACCGGGGTATAATATTAATATTATACTGTATCTCATCTCAGGGTCGAACTAAGATCTAAATATTAGAAGTATTCTGCTCTGCCATTGAGCTAATGAGACTTGGGGCTATTAACACTTTATAAATATACTACGAATGTTTGCAATACGTTGCACCGTAAGCAAGCAAACATGCACTCCTTTATTCTAATATTTATAGCTTACCTTTATTTACGTTTAATACAGCAGTATGGAGAGTATAGTTATCTCTCGGCCAGGGCTAGAGTAATAGTAAAAAATACGCTTTACTCGCAACGCTGAGATAAGGCCCACTATATATTCCAGGATATCATAGTGCAGGTTAGTATCTATATCTATAAAAAAAAAGGCTATAGTCCCATTAATAAATATATTTATATTTATTAAAAATTAATCCTTGCTTTTAGCTTTTAGGAGACGAAGTCTCCTAAAAGCTAAGAGCTATAAATTAAGGCGGGCTATGGAATAGAGTTCCTCTTATCGAGGGGTGCTAGAACGAAGTCCGGCTATAAAAATTTATTTTTTTTATAAAGCTCGAACGAAGCCCCTATAAAGGTGGGTGATAGGCGAAGCCTCCCCCTCGTATTTTTTTTTTCGACTTCTAGCTTGCGCGAACGAAGTTCGCGCAAGCTAAAACGTGTCCTCGTGTAAACTAACCCTTAGAGGGGGCGAACGAAGTACCTCGCGCTAGTTAGAAATTAAAGAACGATCTTTATATAACATAAGAATTACTAAGCTTGCTATTGTAATAGAATTTACTACGTCATCTACTACCTGAACAAAAGTAAAAATAGATAAGTAGAAGCAAATTCCTATTAAAATATAAAGAGCGTAATTAGTTACGACTCCATTACTTAAGCTAGAAATTATTTTACTAGCTTTAGTTAAAATAACACCAAATCCATAAGGACCTATTGATTCAATACTACCTTTATCTAAAACTTTTGTAGTTTGACCTCCTATCTCTAAAACTGAATTAACAATGTATTTATTATAAAAGAATTCAACTAAGAAACGTTGATTAAAGAAACCATAAATATAATATCCTAAATTAGATAATTTAAAGTTAGATATTATATTTGGCATAAATTCTGAATATATTATGGCTAATGCTGAGAAAGAAACAGTAAGGATAAAAGGAATTAATTTAAATATAGTAGGTACACCAAATTCAGTGTCAATCATTATTTCATGAACAGGGTGAATAAATATACTATTGTCTATAAAGAACCCTGAACCTAAACCTATGAAAATATCTCTAGTAATATATCCAAAATATATCGAGAATACAGCTAATATCACTAAAGGTAAACTGATAAATATATCACTTTCATGAGCATTTCTATAATAATTAACTGGTCCATTAGGATTAGTTAAGAAAGTTAAGTATATAACTTTAACTGAATATAGTGTAGTAAATATAGCCCCGATTACTGCTATAACGTATACATCAATACTACTAAAATGATATTGACCATAGGCAGATTCTAATATAAAATCTTTACTATAAAATCCTGTCATAAAAGGGAAAGCAACTAAACTAAGACTAGCTATTAATATTACAGAATAGGTTAAAGGTAGGAATGATATTAATCCCCCGTATTTTCTTAAATCTTGATTATCTACTACTGCGTGTATAACTGCTCCTGCCCCTAAGAATAATAATCCTTTATAGAAGGCATGATTTATTAAGTGAAATATTGCTACATTATAAGAAGATAAACCTATAGCTATCACCATCATACCTAATTGACTCATAGTAGAATATGCGATAATTTTTTTTATATCTTGTTGAAATAATCCTATTAATGAACTAAATATTGTAGTAATAGCTCCTAATCATAAACAGATTAATAATACAGCAGAGCTATATTCTATTAAAGGTGATGAACGAATTAATAAATATACTCCGGCTGTAACCATTGTAGCTGCATGTATTAAAGCAGATACCGGTGTAGGACCCTCCATGGCCATAGGTAATCAGATATGAAGACCTACTTGAGAACTTTTTGCCATTGCACCTATCAATAGGCATATTCCTATAATTGTTGTTATATTTTCATTAATATAAGGAGCTAATGAGAATACAGTACTATAATCTAAAGTCCCTAAAGTTCATAATAAGATAAACATACCTATCATTAAGAAAGCATCTCCAACTCTATTAGTTAAGAAAGCTGAAAGAGAACTTTGATTAGCCGCTATTCTAGTGAATCAAAAACTAATTAATAGATATGAACAAACACCCACACCTTCTCATCCGACGAACATAACTAAATAATTATTACCAGTTACTAGTATTATCATCATAAAAGTGAATAAACTTAAATAACTAAAGAATCTTTGATTGTGGGGATCATGACTCATATATCCTATTGAATAAAAATGAACTAAAGAACTAATTATTAATACAGGTATTAACATTGATACTGTTAAACTATCAAATTGAAAGTTTCATGCCATATTAAATGATTCGTTATCTAATCATTTAAATAAATTTATTGAAACGGGATTATTATTAAATCCTACTTCAAAAAAGCTAATGATAGCTAATATTGTAGTTATCATTATACTTAAACAACCTAAAATACGGCTACCTGTAACACCGACTTTTCTACCAAAAAAACCGGATACTATAGATCCTAATAAAGGTAATATAATTATACTTAAATACATTATTTATATTCTATTGCAATACTTCCTCTTAGTCTATAAAAAGCTACTAAAATAGCTAAACCGATAGCAGATTCTGCACCAGCAACTACTATAATGTATATAGCATATGTTTGTCCTATTATATCATCAATATTAACAGAACTTACCAATATTAAGAATGTTATAGATAATAGCATTATTTCTATAGAAATAAGCATTAATATTATATTTTTTCTATTAAATACAAACCCTAAGATTCCTATTAAAAAAAGTACTAAAGTTAAATTCATATTTTATCTAAAACTACTAATTGTTCGGTGGTGGCCTGCACGAATGAGAGCGAGCTTTAGCATGCTCATTTATAGCTTTAGCTTGCGGATTTATAGCTTTAGCTTGCTATGAAGGCGGGCTATGAAATAGAAGCTCCTCCTTCGTTAGGGCTGCGCGGCGCAAGCTCGCTATGCTATATAAAAAAAAAATATCTTTTTTTTTATAGCCCTCCTCGAGCTTGCGCGATTTTCTCTGAGAGCTTGCGCCCCCTACTCTATAAGGGATAGTAACAGGAATTAGCAAGCTATATATAAAGCAAACAGCTTAAAATATAAGCTACAGCTTTATCATACTTTATAGATTACGTCTAGGTATGGCTAATAGTAGCTTTATTAAGTACAAAGTTATAATAAGCTAGTATCCTTACGCAAGCTATACATAAGCAAACCTTTAGTTATAAATATAACTATCGATAAACAAAATTATCGATAAACAAAATTATCCATAACTATACTAAGGATACTGCAGACTTGAACTACAACAAAGATGACCGAAGCATCTTGTTCTACCATTAAACTAATATCCCTTTATTAATAGCAGGCAAATATTTCATATCACTAAGACAGAGCTTTAGCTTGCTTGCGTAAGCTAAAGCCTTACTTATAAATGTACTAAGGATATTGTAGACTTGAACTACAATCATGATGACCGTACCATCTTGTTCTACCATTGAACTAATATCCCTTTAGTAGTAGCGCGAGCGAGCTATATAGCTGCTCGCGCTACTACTAATTTATTAATTTAACTTTATACATTATAGTTATCCTATAGGGCGAAACTAGAGCTAGCTATAGAAAGCTAGTCATAGCGAACAAAATACCTCGCTCTATTAAACTGAATATAGTCAATGCACAAATTTATCTATATTTACAGATTCTATAACTATAGGCATAGAACTATGAAGAATACCACATATTTCTGAACATTGCCCATAGAATACTCCTTCTCTATTTATGAAAACGGATACTTGGTTTAATCTACCAGGGTAAGCATCACATTTTATACCTAAAGATGGGCAAGCAAAAGAATGTATAACATCACCAGATGTTATTACAAATCTTATATGTGTTAATTCAGGAACTATTACTCTATTATCAACCTCTAACATTCTTAATCCTCCATCTTCTAAATCAGAATCTGGTACTATATAAGAATCAAATTCTATAAATTCTTCATTTGAATCTATGAAATCAGGATATTGGTAACTTCAGTATCATTGATGACCTTCAGCTAAAATAGTCATAGAGGGGTCATTAACTTCATCCATCAAATATAACAATTTGAAAGAAGGGAAGGCTATTAATATTAATATAACTGCAGGAGTTATAGTTCATATTAATTCAATTAATGTACCATGATTTAAGTATTTATGTGATATTTGTGTTTTAGTTGAGGCAAAATTTTTTATTATAGAAAATAATATTCATCCTACAGCAAATAAAATTAAAACTAAATAGTACATAATATTATCATGAAGTTCCACTAATCCTTCCATTTGTGGAGTAGCACTGTCTTGGAAATAAATACCTCAAGGCATAGGTGCATCAAAATTAATAAATGTATTAAATAAGTGTTTCATATATAAATTTTTAATATATAATTTCTAATTATATCTTTTTATGTACACCCTTTAACTGTAGCTTTCACCTTTCACTGCTATAAATACGCTTTGTTAGCAGGCTCGATCGAGCTACACATAGATAGCAGGAATTAGAAGCTACAGGGACTAGTATAAATATAATAGAATTGCCGCCCGTTGTAAAGGTAGCTCTAGCTTTTAGCTTTATAGATGCGGGCTACGAAGAGCTTTAGCTTGCGCCCCAGAGGAGCTTGCGCCCGCTATTTTTATAGAAGGCGCAAGCTCCGCATACTTCGTTAGCCTTCCTTATAAAAAGAATAAAAATATAGACCTGCTTTAGCTTTTAGCTAGCTATATTCACCCCCTAAGGTACGGATGTGGCTAGCTAATACAGCGCGAATCTACTAATTATAGCGAGCTTTAGCTCGCGTTAACTAAAGCTATTATAGAAAATTAGCAATCTAGTAATATATTTTACAACGAAACTAGCTGCTTGCTACTAATAAATAGTTATATAAGGCTAAAGTACATAAAATAATACTTATAAAAAAAGTGCTTATAGCTAGTTTATAGCTGTATATAGCCTTTTTACTAGAGGTTGCCTTAGCTTTGGCTGATTTTTTATTAGAAAAAATATGCACATAATGAAGAGAGGGCTATAAAAAAAAATATATTTTTTATATAGCTCCGCCCTCGTAGAAATAGCCGCCATCACGTCTACTAAATACGAGCTTGCGACGCCAAATCTTTATAGGAGGATAGCTAGAGGAAATTTTCTGCTTGCTGCTAAAGATGTGCTGTATCTTTTTTCTTACTAATAGCTAAAAAAATTTAAACCCGGGGGCGCAAGCTCTCAGAGAAAATCGCGCAAGCTCGAGGAGAAAATCGCGCAAGCTCCCCGGGGGCCAGATAAACTTTTACCACTTTAGTGTATTGCCTTATATTTGTCCCAATGTATAGTATTCCTAGCTTGCTCATTTTCTAATCCTAGCTTTAGCTTTAGCTATTTTAGGTGAAGCGCCCCGAAGGGGCGCAAAGTCGAAAATCGCTTTAGCTTTTAGCTTACTTGCTTTTAGCTAAAGCAATATTTTAGTAGCTTGCTAGAACGAAGTCCGGCTATAAAAAAAATTTTTATTTTTTTTTTATAGGGTAGTTTGCGCGCTTGCGCGCCCCATAAAAAAAATTATTTTTTTTTTAGCATACTTAGTTAGAGAACTGCGCGGCGCAAGCATACTTCGTAAGGAATATCCCCTGCTAGCTCGTACTATAAAGCTATAAAAAGTAGCTTGCGCTAACTAATGCAGGGATAGAAAAATATTCCTGGCTTATAGCCAGCTACACAGAAATTAGCTAGTTAAAGTTAAAGCACTCGTAAAAATTAAGAGTACGAGGGCTATAAAAAAAAAATATATTTTTTTTTTATATAGCTCCTTTGTTAGGGCTACGAAGTATGCTTACCCGATTTTCTCCGAAAATATGAAATAGAAGCTCGAAAAAAAAAATACAATTTTTTTTTACGCCTTATAAAAGATTATTATTATACAACATATAATAATAATAAAGCCATCATTAAAGCAAATAAGGCAGTTGCTTCTGAGAAAGCAAACCCTAATATTGAGTATGAGAATAATTGATTTTTTAAGGATGGATTTCTAGCCACTCCTATAATTAGACACCCAAACACTACACCTATACCAACTCCAGCACCTGCTAGACCAATAGTTGCTAATCCCGCTCCAATAAGTTTTGATGATTCTAACATCTAAAAAATTATAAAAAAATGTAAATGTGAATGTATTGAAAAAAAGAATATCGTGTCCTTAGCTAAGTAAATTAGCTAACCATATAATAGGAGGAGGGCAGCCTACTACTTAAGATACTAGGTAGCTTCCCTCCTATTAAGGTTATGGTTATAGTTAGAAATTATTTGTAGCTTGCGTAAGCTAAAAATAGTAGTTTCACAAATTAATACGCTAGGCTATTAGGGTGGAGGCTAATATATATAATAGTTTAACGGGTGAACTTTAGCTTGTTAATTACTATTATTAGTAAGCTAAAGCCTTCATACTCTTTTTATAAGCGAGCTTTATAAAGGCGAGACAAGCTCTATAACTTGCTTATTTCTATTCGTGTTTAGTATAGCTTTAAGCTAACGCAGTAATAGCTTGAGCTTGCTTTAGTTTTTAGCGCGAGCCTCTGTGAAGGCTTTAGCTTGCGGATTTTAATTCGATAAATCTGCGACGCAAGCTCGCCTTCATAGCAGAAAAATCCGCAAACTAGAATATTAGCTAGTTAAGGGGGCGGTATGTATGACCTTTAGCACTAACGATAAGCAGGGCTAGGCCCGCCTTCTAGAAAAATAGCGGGCACAAGCTCCTCTGGGGAGGAGGTTAGCGCCCTAACAACGAGAGCTGGCGCCTTCATAGCAAGCTCGCGCAAGCTATGCTTTATAAAAAAAAATATTGCGCGAGCTTGCGCCCCCTATATAGGCGTGCGATAGGCGAAGCCTACTGCTCTAGGGCAGCGAAAAAAAAATACAAGGAGGGTAGGGCTATAAAAAAAAAAATATATTTTTTTTTTATATAGCTCCGCATCGTTCTGGCTAGCCAGCGATTTTCTCCTAAAATATGAAGGCACAAGCTCCGCCTTTATAGATAGCGGTAGCTATAAATCTTCATAGTTAGCGCCCCTTCGCCCTGCTTCAAATAAAATACCACGATTACAGGGAAGCTTAGTTCTGGCTAACCAGCAAACATATCCGATAGATACCAAGTTACTATGGTAGTAACTGAAATTGCAAAGCTGAGAATAACTGTACTCCAGCACTGCATAGCTTTGCTACTAAACACATGAGTAAAAATTTTACTGCTACTTGTGTTCAGTAAACATATTAATAAATTTTTTTGATTTATAAAAATAATTATTGGATTGTCTACTATCTATTTTCAAGGCATTTTTACCTAATTCAAATACAAATCCCGCAGTTATTATACCTATGAAAATTAGCACTACTATTAATCCGTAAATACCATTTTCATATACACTTATACCATATGGATATATTACTAATATTTCTAAATCTAATAAAAGATAAACTAATGCAAATATGAAGAATTTAACACCAAATTGAGTTCTATTTTGACCAAGAAAACTGTGAAAACCACATTCAAAAATACTATATTTTTCTTGGTATGGGTTATGTGGAGCCAGTATGAAATTAAGAAGTAAAAAAACTATTGTTAAAATAGTAACAAAAACAAAAAGAAAAGTTACACTACTCATTTAATTGTTAAATAAAATTTGTACCAATATGGTCAAGGTTGTTAGCTATTAATATTTATTATTAATATTTCAATATATTTCTATATTGTTCAGACTATGTCATTATTACTTTAATACTTAAAGTAATATTGGATTTTATACCATCCTTAGCTAGCGCCCTCTTATGGGTAGGCTAGGCTATTAAGGTAATTTAGTCGTTGAACGGTTTTATTTTAATAAGAGGGCTAACGAACTTGGGGGCGCAAGCTCTCGGAGAAAATCGCGCAAGCTCTAGCTCCGCCTACGAGGAGCTTAGTGGCCGCCTTCTAGAAAAATAGCGGGCTATAAAAAAAAATATATTTTTTTTTATAGCTCGCGCTATTTTTTTCTAGAAAAAAATGTGCTAAAGCTCTTCGTTAGCCCTCTTAAAATAAACTACGCTGCAAATTATTTATTAAGACCAGGGTATTCCCTCCGGGGAGGAGGTTAGCGCCCTAACAACGAGAGCTGGCGCCTTCATAGCAAGCTCGCAAGCTCGCAAGCTCGCAAGCTCGCAAGCTCGCGCTATTTTTTTCTAGAAAAAAATACGCTAAAGCTCCGCCGGGCTATTAAAAAAATTTATTTTTTTTTATAAAGCATAGCGAGCTTGCGTATAAAAAAAAATATATTTTTTTTTATACGCATTCGTAGGAACAAGCTTTAGCTTCCCCCTCTATATTAATAAATCTTCTTGCAATTTATCCAATTTTCAATATTTAATACACAGAGGGCGAGCTTTAGCACGAGCGCGGCCGGGCTGGCTATAAAAAAAATATATTTTTTTAGAGAAGGGCCTCTGTGTATTATATTATGGGGCAACCTATGTGCTGTATTTATTATACATTGTATTAAAGTCTATTTGAGTTCATATTCTTTCTTATTCTACGTATTTCATTATGTCCTTCCTGTGTTAAGTGATTTTTTGACTCTATTATTTTTGCTGCTTCATATCAGTCTTTATAATCTTTGTATTTAACACCTTTAATCTTATATTTATCAAAGAAAGGAATAATCTTTTGATTTATATCTTCAAATTTTCTAATAACAAAAATTACAGCTTTTTTATCTTCATGATAATTCAAATTACCACAATTAAAATAATAAACCAATATTTTCAACAGTTCTTCATCTTTAGCCCCAAGCTCGTAGTGAAATACTCTAAAACTTAATGACACTGGTTTATCTACTGACTGTGAAGCATATATTGAAAAAGATCCTTTTACTGATACAAATCCAGCTATTCATTCAGGGTGAGGTACCACTGCATCTTCAACTAAAGGTCTCGCAACCGGTATAATGTTAGAAAAATTATCTCTAACTAATGAAGATAAACCTAAATTCATTGAAACACCTATACTTACAATTTGTTGTAAACCTTGATAAGTTAAATGCTGCTCTTGGTTATTTAATATATTAACAATTAGTTTGAATAATTCAAAATCAGCTCTTTTTTGTGACATTAAACTATATTTATCGAAGTGTGATATTATTATAGCTACTTCATTTAAAGATCTTACTTTATAAATACATTCATTGTTAGAAATGTTAATTGAACCTATATGATTAAAATATGCTTTAATTTCCTTTAATAATGAGAAATATCTTATATCGAGTTTAATTTGAAATCTAGGTCTTACTCTTCATTTATCTTGGTTTTTTTCTAAATGTACCATAAAAGAACCTTCAGCATCAGTAAATCCTGTAATAAATCAAGGATGTATAAGCTTATTTTTGTTGTTTTCAAGAGGGCGGCTAACTTCGTTCGGACGAGGAGAGCTTGCTAACGAAGAGCGAGCTTGCCCCGCGCCCACATTTTTTTCTAGCTTGCGCGATTCCGGCGCAAGCATACTTCGTAAAGAATATCCCCGCAAGCTAAAGCTCTTTCTCGAGGAGCTGCTGCTGCTGCTTGCTGCGCATATTTTTTGGCTTCCCCTAACCAAGGCTTCGCATGCTTTATAAAAAAAAGAAATTTTTTTTATAGCCGGATTTCGTTCCAGCAAGCTAAAGCTATAAATCCGCAAGCTAAAGCTATAAATCAGCATGCTAAAGCTCCGCCTTGTTGTATAATTATTAATGAATATTGTAGAATAAGTTTTTATAAAATAAAAACTTCTAATAGACTTGTATATTAAATTTATTTTGTTAAAAAATGGCATTGTTTTTTCTTTACCCATGCTTAGCCATTCTTTGTTCATAAATAAAAATAATAGAATAACAAGTGTAATTATAGAAATTACAAAAGAAATAGGACTTGATATAGCTATATTTTTATAGTTAAAGTTTAATTTATTAATTATTTTTTGATTATTATCTAAAACATTACCTTTTAATACTAGATTTTCCAATAATGGATTTATTTTATATTCAGGTAAACTAAAGAACATTTCTTTTATTATACCTAAATAATAAACTCCTCCTATAACACTAGTCAATATCGCTATTAAAGATAAGAAAATAAGACCTTTATCTAAGGCTGCACTTAACACCATTTGTTTTCCAAAGAATCCTATTAAAGGTGGAACTCCTACAAATGAAAATATAGTAATAGCCAAACTTATAGCTAAGAAAGGATTTATATAAAAATAACCTTTCAATTGAGTTACTAATTGGATAGGTGAATTATTTTTGTCCATTAATTCTTCATGTTCTTTGTTTTCACTTATATAACAATATAAAGAGAACCCTATAGCTATTAATATAACAAATGCATTTAAATTACTTATAGAATATTGTGTTAAATAGAATATAAATGCTTGAGTGGATTCTACACTAGATATACCTAATGCTAAAAGTATAAACCCTACGTGAGATATAGTACTATAAGCAAATAATCTTTTAATTCTAAATTGAGTTAAACCTACCACAGTTCCTATTATTAATGAGAATAGTGAACTTATTAGTAAAATAAATGTTCAACTCATTTCTGAAAAACTACTGTTAGTATAATATACTAATTGTAATAATAATATAAATATAGAAATTTTGGCTATTATAGCTACGAATGTTGTCACTATTGTAGGTATAGCGTCATAAACGTCCACATGACGACTGTTAAATTTATCGTCCAAATTAAAGAAAAGAACAACTTTATATAATCGTGTAGCTCTGCATGAACCAGAGTAGTTTATTTTAGATATCTACCTTTATTCATTCCTGTTCTTATTTGACGAATCTGACCGAAACCTTCGTTAGTTAAATGAACTTTTGTTTGTATCATTTTAGCTACTTTAGCTCAATCTTTGAAATCTAAAGATTTCACGCCAATAATAGGGTATTTATCAAAAAAAGGTAAAATATTTTCATAATTATCTTTGAATGATTGACATCTGAACTCAGTATAATCTTTATAAGAATAAGTTTGACCACACCCAAAGAAATCTACTAAACTTTTCAGTAGTAATTCATCTCTAATGTGTTGAGTTACTACAAAAAGTAATACTACACGACTTCCTATTTTATGTAATTTAGATTCTCTAATACTAACTTTAAAACAACCATCACCACTTGTAAAACCAGCTACTCATTGAGGATCTAATTTGACACTATTAAGTGGTGGCAATAATGGTCTTACTGAAGCAACAGTATTAGGGAAGGCTTCTAACAGTAAAGGAGTTAATCCTCTATTTAAAGAAGCTCTAATACTTATTATTTTTTGTAAACCTTCCGCGGTTAAATGTACCCCGCGTTTCATCATCATAACAACTTCTTTAAATAATAAATAATCAGAATATTTATTAGTTTTTAAAGGATATTTATCAAAATGAGGTATTACTTTTGTTAATATTTGATCTAAAGAACCTATTGTAAAATCACAACAACCATTTCTTTCTTTACCTATTCTTCCAACTCCAAAGTAGGTTTGAATAAGTTTTAAAAGATCTAGGTCTCTTATATGAAGATTAATTGTGAAATTAGCCTCTAGTTGTCATCCTAGTTTGCTTTTTGGTGATTTACGCACTAGAACCATAAAGCATCCTTCTGCGTCAGATAATCCCGATATAAATCAAGGATCTTGAGGCAGTTGGCCATTGTCTAGGTTAGATTCGGAAGAATAAAATTGTCTTTGAATAATTTGGTTAGAAAGGATTTTAACTTGATAACTTCTTTCGAAGCCCAGTAGAGTACATCTTAAATGCGGTAAATTAATACCGCATCAACTACCATTTACTCGTTGCTCTTTTACAATAATACATGGCTGTTTGGTCGCATGTATTACTGACTTAGATCCGCGATTGCCCATTTCGTTTTCACTCATCTTCTGGCTTGTTACTATACCTGAGTAATTAATTCAGCCACTCATACATTTTCATATATGGCTTAGTACCAGAAGCTTTAGGGGTTCCCCGGAATTTGATAGTTTACGCCCAACGTCTGTTGATAAGGATTTCCTAAGTCCTTTTTTAGGCGATCAAAAATGGAATGGTGCTGCACTTACTTTAAATAAGAATCCTATTGTAAAAATTACTAAAGAAAGATTAATATAATAAGGTGTATATCATAAATTTGTAGAAAGATCACTTATACTAGTTATGATGTATAAACCATCTAAGTTAGTAGTACCTGAATTAGCATATAATAAACTAGTCCCTAATAAGATAAAACATGAGCTTAATCCTCCTAATAAAAAGTATATTAAACCACCTGTAGTAGATAATTCAGAATTTCTATATATAGTACTTAATATATAAAGACCATAACTTTGTAATTCTATTGCCAGGAAAATAGATACTAAATCATTAGTAGACATTAATAATACTGCACCTGTAATTACAAATAATATAATTAAAGGATATTCAATAATTTTAAAATGTTCTCCCATTTTATTTATTATTTTTGTATTATAATAAATAAATTTATATAACAATAAATCTTTTAAAGAAGAATATTCTGATACTCATACTTTTCTAGGATAAAAACTAGTTAATTGTAATATTAATATACTAACTAAAAATATAAAAATATGGAATATTTGTGTGATATTTGACATAAGTAATAAACCACCGTGTAAACCTACTCCTTTAGTTATAACAGCTAAAGAAGACATATCATGTAAAATACAATAAATTAATATTAATATCGATATTCTATTAAATAGTATCGATAAATCTCGTCTTATATTGACGGCGTTTGAAAGTAAAACTAGTACTATTGATAATATGATCATTTTTTTTTTTATGCGCTTAGCTAGTCCGCCCGACTATTCTTAAAGGCCAACTAATATAAGGAGGCGAGCCTTAGGAGAAAATCGAATTCTCATTACTAATGTATGAAATTAGAGTTTTAACCATTTAAACTACTTAGGCTTTTTAATCGTGCTATGGGGCTATAAAGCTAGCTATTACTGCACCTACTAGTCCTCTAACAAAGTGTACTCCTCGCGCTAGCTAAAGCTAGCGCAACACACAAGGAATAGTAGAAGGAATTAGAAGATTTGTGCGAAGCTCTACGAAGGGGCGCGAAGCTGTCTACCTTCCTATAACTATTTATTCGTATTATTTTGTCCTGCTTAGCTAAAGCTATTGCAAGCAATAGAAGGAAGGGTGCTTCGTATAATTCGGCATCCCTGGAATAAAGCTAAAGCTGAGGACTAATCCTAGTTATGGCTTTTTTATGGGCTAGCGCAAACTAGAACGGTGCTACGAAGGCGGGCGCGAAGCATACTTCGTTAGAAAAAAAAAGTATTTTTTTTTACGAGGAGCTTAGCGCCCGCCTTGTTAGCAAGCTCGAACGAAGTTCCTACCCTCGCTATAAAAAAAATTTATTTTTTTTTATAGCCCTCCTCGAACGGTGCGCAAGCTACCCTATAGCGAACTTTAGCTTGCTTTAGTTGGCTTACGCAAGCTAAAGCCGTACCATAGGATATACAGCACTCCTAGGGTAAACACTCGGGCTCGAACCGAGAACAGGTTACACCACAAATAACCACTCTACCTATTGAGTTATGTCTACCTTAATAAATCTAGCTTTAGTTGCTTTAATTTTAGCTTGTGGTTATACCTAAATAAGTGTGCTACTATAGCATAGGGTCAGCTAATTGGCTATGGTTAGCCTAATTTAATAGAAGCAGCTTAGCTTCCTTTAAGGCGTAAAAAAAATTGTATTTTTTTTTCGAGCTTGCTGATTCCGGCGCAAGCATACTTCGTAGGGAATAGAAATACAGCTAGTGTTGTATTATAATTATCCTGCGGTGATTCGAACACCGACTCTAAATACCAAAAATTTATGATCTACCCATTAATCGACAGGATATTACGTGCGTGTCCGCGAACGATCCAGCACACGCACGGACAATCTAATCTATATGTAAGTATATTACATAGGCATTATCATGTCTGATGTAAGCCAAGCCTTAATTTTACTAGTCACTTATTTTCCACCGGACATTATCATGTCTGGTGAAAAGGCAAGCCAAACCTTAATTTTTCTAGCCGCTTATTTTACACCATTTCATTTTCATAAGAAAGCTAGAGCATGCATGCACCTTAAATGTTGCATTCTTTTTAACCTAGGACATTAAGGATGCTCTAGCTACAACTCGAAATATTAATGCCTTAATATTTCTATTAGTCTCATGTTTTCACGCCTCCATCCAAAGTTTGCTACTACTATAAATTGTGGGGGGAGCTTGCGCCTAACTTCATTCGCAGAGCCACCCCACTGTAGTATTTTTTATTTTTTTTTTACCTCCTCCAATATACTATGATCTAATAGTATCCCTTGCATAACTAATAACTTTATAAACTAAAGAATCATTAGTCTACAGGCAAGAGGACTTGAACCTCTATGGTAATAATACCCGTCGCACCTAAAACGACTTCGTCTTCCATTCCGACATGCCTGCTTTTTTTTAGTACTAGCTTAGCTAACAGCATTCCTGCTCTCTTCATAGGTATAGCTTCCTGTGTATACTTATATTATTATAGCTAGCTATATCTTGCTTCTAGTAGGCTTTAGGTTAGCACGAGGAGCAGCTTCGCCTAACGAAGAGGAGGGCTATAAAAAAAATATATTTTTTTTTATATAGCATAGCGAGCTTGCGCCGCGCAGCCCACCTTCATAGTAAGCTCCCTCTTAAAAGACTTTTTAGCTATTTTTTATTCCCTTCACAGAAATATAGGACTTGCAGGATTCGAACCTACATTTTAATGATTAAAAGTCATATGCATTCACCATTATACTAAAGTCCCTTATGGCAAAATATATATATATTATCGTTAGTAGTGCAGCAAGCTAAAGCCAGAATAGTGAGTGGTATTTAGATCGTTATGGAAGCAGCTTTAGCTTGCTAATATCTAGCTAACTATAATTAATATTCCTGCCTAGCCTAGCTAGTTTTTAAGGCGGGGAGTAAAAAAAATGTATTTAGGCGCGAACGATGCGGAGCTATATAAAAAAAAATATATTTTTTTTTATAGCCCTACCCTCGCACGAAGAGCGAGCTTGCCCCGCGCCCACATTTTTTTCTAGCTTGCGCGATTCCGGCGCAAGCATACTTCGTAAGGAATATCCCCTGCAAGCTACTCCTAATTCTTATTTTTACATAGCGGAGCTTACTTATTAGGACCTAGCCGAAATAACTACCCAACCTAAAGCTAGGTATATTGCTAAATAATAAGCTATCATCACTATATTTTTATGCACACGGTAAGACTTGAACTTACAACAAAAATAGCTTCAATATTTCACTCTACCGATTGAGTTACATGTGCTTATATGGAGACACTCGGATTCGAACCGAGCCTTCTAACATGCAAGGTCAGCATTCTACCAAATAAATTATGTCCCCTTACTGGTAGATTATATATTGCTATAGTTATAGCAATCTACCAGTGTATTTTATATATGGCGAGCTACTTTGTTCTAGCTTGCGCACACCAAAGAATTCGAAGGTGACTAACTATAAACTACTGCCGCTTATGCTAATTTTTCATCCTCAACGAATATTCCTTCGCCCCTTAGCCCTTCTGGATTTACTTTAAGACTATTAAATCTCTCCCAGCTGCCTGCCAAATTTTTCTACGCTAACGCTAAAGAAAAAATGTACTAAAGCTAGATATATTCGTAAAAATCATGGTTGTGCGCTTGCTATACTACGCCTGGTGAAAAATTATTCCTATTAGAGGGAGCTTGCGCCGCGCAAGCTCCCTATAAAAAAAAATTTTTTATTTTTTTTTTATAAAGCTCTCTTCGTTCCTGCAAGCTCCCCTAATTTCATTTGCAGGATAATCATATTTATGGGCAAAAGGAATAGGCAAAGTGATATAGCTTACACACACCTACAAGTAATGCGTACTTCCTATATCAACCTTCCAGATCTTAATCGCATACCTCTTTGGGTGCGTATACATTCCGGAGCGTCCTCCTCCTCCTCTGGAGGGTCTACCACCCTAGAAGTGTCTACATCCCCAGAAGCCCGTATAGTAAATGTCCCCCAAGGAGCCCCTTCCTCTGGTGAACCGTATTCCTCTCCTGAAGCTATTTCATCTCCAGAAGCATCTACGTCCTGAGATACAGCCTCTACTCTATGAATAGTGACTACTCCATATGGAGCCCATTCCTGTGGTGAACCATACTCCTCTCCTGGAGCTATTTCGTCTCCAGAAGCATCTACGTCTCCCCCGGGTACAGCTTCCACCTCACTCGATGGATTGGGATTAAATTCTCGTTCTCCTATACTAGACTGTAGAAGTTCAAGATAGCCCACTGGCTCCGGATTGATAGGTTGGATAGGAATAAGTTGGCTAGGAAGAAGTAGGCTAGGATCTCTAGTTTCTACTGCTGCTTCCACCTCACTTGAAGGATTGGGGTTAAATTCTCGTTCTAGTTCAGACATTTCTCGGTCTCCTATACTAGACAATGGACTATCTTCAGCCTCTTCCTCACGGTTAAGAAGATTTGGCTCTAAAATCTGACCAGTCTGCTCCTGGTTAGCTTGTATATCAGATAATGCAGTTCTAGCAACCTCAGTTCTACTACGATCATCTACACTCTCCCCTCTCTGATAAGAAGCATTAATAATAGGAAGTCTTCGCCCCTCAGTATCCCCACCAAGTGGTGAAGAAACCTGACTATTATTTACTCTGTCTTCATATCTATCCTGTATGTTTAAAGTTTCCTGAGTAGAACGTATTATCATTTCCCCGTCATAACTATAACCTAAAAAATCAGTACTAACACCACAAGGATCAAAATCTAAACTTGAATAGGTATCTACCAGTCCTTCTTGATTAACTTCGTCAATATCCTCCATACGAGTATCATATTGCGCATTACCTTCAGGGTTTTCTGGAGGCGAACTGTTATCGTTTATATCCATACTTTTATCTTCTCCTGGTTCTATATTAGGAGAAGGAATACTAGGATTATCTCCATCTATCTCCATACCATCTGGGGAAGGAACCCTTTCACTATAACTACCTTCTGAATATAATATAGTCTTAGGGGTAACCACTTCTCCTGAAGCCTCTTCCTCCATGGAAGGCGCCAGCTCTTCCTGGTTGTATATTTCTTGCTCTAATTTACACAGTTCTTCATCTCCTATACTGGAGAGTGGACTATCTTCAGCTTCCACTGGCTGCGGATTGATAGGCTGAATAGGGATAAGCAGACTAGGATCTATAGTTTCTACTACTGCTTGGTTACCTAAACTCGCATTCATCAAAACTTCTCTAGCCAAATTTGCATCTATTTCCGGCGCGGGCAAAGCCTCCTCCTCACGGTTAAGAAGATTTGGTTCTAATGCACCCCCAACCTCTTCGCTATCCCTAGGACTATAGCTGTCAATAGGGATACTAAGGGGAGAAGGTTCTGGTATAAAAAATTGAGGCGAAGGAGCCCCATCTCTAGGTATATAATCCCTAGAAATATCATCTGCAGATATTAAAGTAACCTCTGACTCACCGGATGAAAAATTATCAGCTCTACCTGGTGGGCCGGAGCTCCCTCTTTTATCTGAATATGAAGAGTGTACGGCTTCGCCGCTATTTGAACCTTCAGACATATTAACTTCTCTAGCTTGGGAGGCTGAAGAAGAGATACGGCTTTCTATCTCTACCGAATTAAAAGGGGATCCCTCATTATTATAATTATTGAGAGAAATATTCGGGCTATTTACTACCTCTTTATCTTCTATTGGTTCTGAAAATGAGAAAGAGGACCGTTCTATATTATTTGACCGTTCTATGTTATTTGACCCTTCTAGATTATTCGGGTGAATATAATTTTCTAAAAACACCAATTCAAAGAAATTAAAATAATACACAGGATTTTCTGGATCCCCTTCTGGCAAATTCTCTATACCATCTGGGTACCCCTGGGCAGCATCGGATAGATTCACGCTTTCCACACCCGGAGGTATATAAAGAGTAACCTCATGATGATTAACGTGCAAATCCGGCACTTCTGGAATATCTCAAGGGAAAACTCGGTAATTAGTATCAATAGTCATCTCGACACAATAACACCTATTATTTTCTACACCTACCAAACGCGGCACTATTCCACCCCTAACCGGGGTCATAACTGCTAACATTCTATCAATAGCTACAGTCAAGTACTTATATCCCCTTTCACGCTGAATAGCTTCCGCTACATATCGTAAATTCTCGTCATACGCCTCCGGAGAAGGAGCCTCACTAGAACTATTATCTGATGATATAATAATAGCCTCAGGATCCCCCGCTTCTACTGGTGCAGGAGAATAAGTATCCTCACTAGAACTATCCTCACTAGAACTATCATCAGATGATATAACAATAACCTCAGGATCTCTCACTTCTACCACGGCCGGAGGAATAAAGGGATCAAGAGTTTTCACGGAAGCCTCTTCCTCCTTTAAAGGCGCGAGCTCTTCCCGGTTATATATTTCTTGCTCTAATTTACACAGTTCTTCATCTCCTATACTGGAGAATGAACTATCTTCATCCCCAGCTGCGTCTTCTTTTCCTGAGGGGGTGCTTCCCTCTTCCTTCCCTGAAGCCTCTTCCTCCATGGAAGGCGCCAGCTCTTCCTGGTTGTATATTTCTTGCTCTAATTTACACAGTTCTTCATCTCCTATACTGGAGAGTGGACTATCTTCAGCTTCCACTGGCTGCGGATTGATAGGCTGAATAGGGATAAGCAGACTAGGATCTATAGTTTCTACTACTGCTTGGTTACCTAAACTCGCATTCATCAAAACTTCTCTAGCCAAATTTGCATCTATTTCCGGCGCGGGCAAAGCCTCCTCCTCACGGTTAAGAAGATTTGGCTCTAAAATCTGACCAGCCTGCTCCTGGTTAGCTTCCGTATATTTAGGACTATAGCTCATACTAGAGATATTATCTTCCGAGGGTTCAGGTATAAAAAATTGAGGCGAAGGAGCCCCATCTCTAGGTATATAATCCCTAGAAATATCATCTGCAGATATTAAAGTAACCTCTGACTCATTCACTTGGCCAGCACCCAAAGCCTCTCCTGTACTATGTCAATCCATATTGTTATCATTATTAGCGAGACTTTCTGCCTCCTCTGAATAAGCCATATAACCAGTGCTGTCTTGCGTAGCTTGTACTAAAGGGTAGTCTACTTCTTGCACAGCTGAAACCTCAACAGCTGCTCCACTATTATTTTGAGCAGCCGAAACCTTAACAGCTCCTCCACTATTATTTTTAGTATTATCTTCATCTCCGCTATAACCATATATATCCTCATCATCTGGTACTAACCATGCTGAAGTATCCATAGGTGGTTTTATAGCTAGTTCAGGACTATTAATAGGCTCTTGAGGGGCCGGCAAGGCACTTACTCCTCCTTTAGGTAGGGTAGCGGTATTAATTGCCTCTTCAGGAGGCAGCGAGGCTATTACTCTTCGCCGCTTACTAGGGCTAGTATTAATTGGCTCTTCAGAAGGCAGCAAGGCTATTACTTTACGTTTTTTAGGCAGGGGAGGGATTGGCTTTTCAGTGGGCAGCATCATTCTTGGTTTTCGTTTAGGATAATGATCCGTAGACTTATTAAGATTAGGTTTAGGATAATGATCCGTATACTTCTTAAGAAGAGATTTAGGATAACGATCTGTAGACTTATTAAGAATAGGTTTAGACTTATCAAGAATATATTTAGGATGATCCATAGTCTTATTAAGAATATGTTTAGGAAAATGATCTGTAGGCTTCTTAAGAATAGATTTAGGTATATTTTTTTCACCCGTATGCTGGGCAGGACTATTAATAGGCTCTTGAGGGGCAGGACTATTAATAGGCTCTTGAGGGGCAGGACTATTAATTGGCTCTTGAGGGGCCGGCATGGCTCTTACTCTTCGTTTAGGATAATGATCCGTAGACTTCTTAAGAATAGACCTAGGTATATTTTTTTCACCCTTATGCAGGGGTTCTTCACTAACAACACTATCCTTCACTAGCAATTTTACTTGAATTTCAACATTAATTTTAACTTTTTTTTCTTGCAAACCTTTTTGTAATGCTAGCTGAGGATCTTTCTCTCTAATTTCTTTTGCTTTTCCTACTCTTTCCTCTACCGCCCGATACATCTCGTTATTAAACTTACCTGGTTTTTTACCTTTTTTATAGTCTATGTCTTTTTTAGTAAAACCTACCTTTCTATAATGCTTCCCAGGTATTTTACCTTTTTGACGGTCTATATCTTCTTTAGAGAAATGTACCCTTTTTCCCTTTGCTGCACTATTAACCTCACTTGAATCCTTTTTTCCCCTGGCTATACTATTAACCTCACCTGAATCCCATTTCCCCGTTGCTATATTATTAACCTCATTTGAATCATAAGTTAAATATCCATCCGAATTTTCATGATAGATAAAATCCATAAATCTACGGATAGTATGCTCATCTGTATTGTCTAACAAATTATAATCATATTTAGGTATAGTAAGTTTATAGGACTCATTTTCATTAAAAACAACAGGTAATTGTAGACTATTATTTTTTATGTCTATAATGCTATAAACTTCACAATCCGTATTTTCGTCTAGCAATTGCTGAGATGTTCCATCTCTCTCAGAGATTCCGAAATATATACTCTTAGTTGGTATAAGTTCAAAAAATTCAAATGTAAGTCTATTAATAGAAACACCATAAAAATTCTTAAAATCTTCATATTTTCTAAAATGTCTACCTATATTTTTTATCAACTCGGTTCTAGATTCAACTAATGGTAATTTTAAGCTAGAAGATAATTTTCCTAGCGTTTGGTATTTTTCTTTGTACCCTTCTATAACTCCATTCTTATATATACTAAATTGAGTTATATGCCTTTTATTTTTCGGGAGTAATCAACTATTTATACGATAATCACGACGAGTTTTAAAATGATATATTGAATTATCCATATATTCATTGTTACTATTAAATCTATCAAATTTAGCTTTCACTAATTCTAATAATTCTCCGTTAGTTTGCTCTCGCCCCACCGGAGTTAGAGATTTATCTCTATCAATACTATTTCGTGTACCACGACGTGCTTGTAGCAATAAATTTTGGTAGCTAAGCCTCTCTTTACTACTTTCCTCATACTTCACCAAAAAATTCTCAGGGTTAGCTTTTACACCTTTAGTTATGTAAAATTTCACCAATTCTTTATAATACTTGTCTACTATATATTCAATATAAGCCAACCTTTCTATAATAGACTTTTGCGTTTTTTTTGATAATTCTACATCATCTCTAAGTAGTTTATCCAAATAATTTTGCTGAAATTTTACTATTGCATTGATCTTTTCTTTAAGTTTAATAAAGTCCTTCGTAATAAATTCTTTACATCTTAATCTAGGTTCTTCTCAATAATAATAATTTTCAACTGTTTTTAATTCCGGTTCAGTATAATTTAGTGAAGGCCTTCATACTTTAAATAAACTTTTATTCTCAATAGATTCCCCTTGAGTATAAATTACTAAACCATTACTTCTATTATTTGCCTTTTCCCAGCCTATTCTGGGCATAACTATTCCATATTTATGCTCTAATAAATTAACTGTATCTCTAATTTTACTAAAACTATTAGAATCGTTTTTATCCGCAGGTAAACAATAAGTAGGCATAAAGACACAACCTGGCGAGTCACGTCTAATTAGAAGAACTATTAAAAATCTCCCTTGTAAAACAAGATTAACCGACCCATAATATTCAGGATTAGTGAAATAATTTATCGGTTTTACTGTGAATTTCTCTTTCGATCTTTGGATACCTTCATTATATTTAAGTTTTCAAGTCATATTAAGAATAGGGGATTTTTCTAGTTGAGGTTTATAATTCGCTATTAGATTTTTCTGTGTAGATTCACCTTGGATGTATAACATATTTTCCCTGTCCTTTTTATTCTTATCCTGGATATTTTCCATTATATTCACAGTTGAACCTTTCTTTATTACACGAGGGTGAGGATAAGATATTTTTTTTCATTCATAATATTTAGTTTTACCTGTATTCATATAATAGTCCATAAACCCCTTATTACATCCTTCCTGAAAAAAAGGAGTTATGGCTATAAAAGCTGATATATAGCCAGCCGTTGTTTGAAATGCAGATTTTAGTGCTAATGGTTCATTCTTATTTATTACTCTGCACCTACTAATACTGGAGATTGTACTTTGTCTACTACCTGCTCCCTTATATGTTTGCCAGCTATGTACGTATAATTTACAAATTATTAATAATGCTATAAATAGAACAATAAGCACTATTGTCATTATTACTATACTTATTGTACTATAAAAGTTTCTAATTAAGTAGTTTATAAATGTAATATAAGTTATTCTATACAAATTTACTCTTTCTACTACAAAATCATTATACAAATAATAATCTTCATCCTTTATATGTTCTTTCTTTAAATATTTAATAAAAAAATTTAGCAAATATAAAAACATAGGTAAAGGAAGAATAAGTGTAAATATTATTGATAAACTTTTATTCTCTAAATTTAATAACATAGTAGCTATCATAGATCTAAAAGTAAAAATTAATATAACAGAAAATATTCATATTTTTAATAAATGTTTTATAATTTTGTATATATTATTAACTATTTGTCTAACCAAGTACACTAATTTTTTCCATTTGTCCGAAGGCGATGCTAGCCCTGTAGGGGCGAACATATAGTCATAAAAGTACTTAAAATGTTTATTATAAAAGTTTAAAGCTAAAGCTTTAATTAATATTGCACTTAATAAACTTAAAATTATAAAAATATAATTTTGTATTATAAAAACTAAGGGAAATATAAATATTACTACTATAAATATAAATATAAAAATCCTAAGTACCGGTAAAGATCTATAGCTATAGCCATAGATAAAAATTTTATCCAAATCTCCCTTTGGACATAATTTTTGTGGTGATGACAACTCTAGATTTAGTATATAATCCCTTAAGGGATCTATACATAAACTCCAATCTATTTGGATGGGTTGCACAAACACATAAATAAAAACTATACTTAAAAATTGATATAACCTCGCATTAAAAAAGGGCGAAACTAATCCTCTAAGATAATTTTTTCATAATCTTGCAGCTATATAACCATATTTATTAAAAATAGGCTGCAGCAGCACTCTGTGTAAAAACACATATTGTTTTATTTCTATAAAATTGTTTAAAATCATCATATTTTGTATTATTAAAAAGAAAGCACTTGTTCACTCGAGTATTTAGCTCGTCAAATCAAATACTAATGTCAATTGTTTTATACCTAACATGGGAGTTAGGTATAAAACAAATGGAAATCTTCATCGCTATATGGCAACCATACCACGTTCGGATTTAGCATTAAGGGCAGTTTATTATTATTAATAAGCTATTAAAACATATTGTTGATCGAGGGCTGCGCAAGCAATGCTTGCGCGATTTTCTCCGAAAGTACTTTACTTTACTTTCAAGGCGAGCTATATAAAAAAAAATATATTTTTTTTTATAGCCCTCGTAAGAGAATGCCTAAACATACTGTCAAATTAAAAAATTAAGTAAGTCTCGATTATAAATGAAAAATTACAACCTATCTTCCCTGTGGAACTTAGATCCATTTTTCATAGTTGTCTCTACTATAAAAGACAAAGCTGAAATTGCTGAGGATGAAGCTACTGAAGACGTTGCATTTAATCACGCATCTGGATGGGAGTTTATTGCCTTCCTTAAGGCTTTCCTCTTATCATCTAATACATGATTATTCTCTCAGTCTCCTATGTTCATCCATGCCATTACAAAACCAAAGAAGTTATTTTTACAGATCTTCTTAAGATAGTTTCCATCCTTAAAAGATCATGCCGTTAGTCCAGGGCTTTTGGCTATTTCTGTAAAATTGTCCTTACCCTTTTCTATCTCAAATTCTCTGATTATTTTACAATCATTAGAATACAGCTTTATTATTTCAGGCGGAGCTATATAAAAAAAAAAGAATTTTTTTTTAGAGCTTGCTATGAAGGCGCAAGCATAGCTTGCGCAGCCCTCTTCATTTTTTCTTTCACTCCTTTACGAGTTTCAGACATGAAGACACCATCCTTAAATCTGTATCCTAGAAACTTCAGTCCTTGTTCAGTTCATATTCCATCGTACTTTACTCACCCACATTTAGACTCAGAATGTACTATTCCAAGTTCTGGATTGTCTGTTACTTTGAAAGGTTCATATGAAAAGAACACTTGATCGTCCGCATAATTTACATATTCTACTCCACTTTTATCTAAATACAAATCCTTCATGGGTAGTATTGCTAAAAGAGGAGATAATGGCATTCCTTGAGGTACTCCTCCAGCCACTAAACCGAAGTTTTGTTTCTCTAGCTTCGTTTTATTGCCATAACTTTCTAGTGATATATACTCCTCCTGTGGGATACTGCCTATGATATCGTCTTCCGGTCAAAAGGTATCATGTAACATTGTTTGAACTTGAATAAATTCCTCTACCGATTCACACTCGGCTTCTCTTAGTAGATCCTTTAGAAGACCCATGTTTCCATTTAGGGCTATCATTAGTTCTTCTATGGGATTTACTTGCTTTCCTGCTGCTATTAGCACTGGCTCTTCGAAATTTGTTCCTTGTTCAATATTACCTTTTCTATTCTTTTTATCCCAGTAGCCTTTATCGTATCCTTCAGTTAGGTCATACTTACTTTCGTCAAGTAGTAGCTTTAGCACATTTTTTTCTAGAAAAAAATAGCGCAGCCCTCTTTGAAGCTAGGTATGGCCCTAAACAACTCATAAATAAATTCTTCTAGATGTTTGGGCAATTTACACTTGTCCCTTAACATCTCCAAAATAACCCATATCGATATGGAGGGAAAGTAACTTTTTAGATCGAGCTTGCTTACGATGGAGCTGGCGCCTTCATAAATGTATTTTTTGTGTATACCATTTATTATAAAGTCTCTTCAAGCACTCATTACTCCCTTACCTGGTAGGTACGCATGCTGATTCTTCCCTATTAATTTTTTTGTAGAGCTTTAGCACATTTTTTTCTAGAAAAAAATAGCGCAGCCCTCATGAAAAAATTACAAGCTTAGCGCCACATATGTAGGCGCAAGCTCTACATTTCACTCCACTGTCGGAACTCCTAGAGGTCTGACTGTTTCTCCTTTCGGTATATATACTCTTTTGTAATTTAGAGCTTGCGCGATTTTCTCCGAGAGCTTGCCCCCCCTTTTGAGTTCTTATTAACTTATCTAGCTTTATTGATATGCTTCACACTTCACTTATTGATTTGTATGCATATCAGCCAGAACAAATATGGTTGAATGCTGACATACGAAACGACTTTGAAAATCTTACATTAAACTCCGCAATTTTTCATCCTTCGTTATACTTGTTTTCTTCACAAAGTTTTTCTATCCTTTTCATCTGATACTCCATGTATTTATTACATTTCTCAAAGTTGTTTAGTTCCACTGTTTTTTTTTGGTGGTAGTCTTAGAGAGCTTGCTATGAAGGCGCCAGCTCTCGTTGTTAGGGCGCTAACCTCCTCCCCCAGTCCTTCCAATATCTTATTATAGTTGTCCACAACTACTTCATACTTTGAAACTGCAGGAATCCGTCTTCAGTCGGTAGGACCTGCTTGGCTACGAATTCTTCCAGTGAATTTTGTGTGTCCTAATTCTAAAAGTTGATTTTTAATCTTCGACACAAAGTTTTTATCCAATTTTTTCATTTCTTAAGTGAAAAACAATTTACAGGTAGCCTAGACAGCCTAAAAAAATAGGGCGACATCTTAACTCGAAAGTTTTAGGTCAGTAAAGGAAGTAGTAAAAAAAATGTATTTTTTTTTCGCGTTCACTCACTTTTTCTTCCCCCCGAATTAAAGTTTCGGTAGAAGTACTCGAACCTGTATTTTAAATGGATGTACGGACCTATACTTAATAAGACGAGGGCTAGCTTTAGCTTGGGGGCGCAAGCTCTCGGAGAAAATCGCGCAAGCATAGCTTGCGCAGCCCTCGATTAACAATATGTTTTAATAGCTTATTAATAATTATAATCGCGATTAATATCTAAGGAAGGATTTGAACCTTCATGCCCTAAAGCAACAAAGCTTAAGTTTGTCGTGTCTACCAATTCCACCACTTGGATTTAATTTTTATTTTTATTTTATTTTATTTTAGTGTAGTTATCTTTAACTATATCACTTATAGATCTAATAGCAAATTTATCCTTCTGTATATCACTTATAGATCTAATAAATTTGTTATTCTTAACTATCTTACCTATAAATCTAATAAATTTGTTGTACTTAACTATATTTATATCACTAAAAGATCTAAAAAGTGTAGAGGGCTGCGCAAGCTATGCTTGCGCCTAAAAAAATATATTTTTTATATATAGCATAGCGAGCTTGCGCCCGCACCCCCTCACTAATAGCAAAGTCCACTAATTAGTTTTTCTCACTAATAATCAAGCGTGCAAAGCTGTGCGAAGCCTATGAATTAGTTTTTTAAGAGAGGAGCTTCTATTTCATATTTTAGGAGAAAATCGCCCAAGCATACTTTGAGAGCTTAAGCTTGCTATTTCATATTTTCGGAGAAAATCGCGCAAGCATAGCTTGCGCAGCCATAGAACGGCGCAAGCATAGCTTGCGCAGTCCGGCTATAAAAAAAGAGGAGCTTCTATTTCATAGCCAGCTCTCCTAGTTAGGACTACGAAGTATGCTTCGCCGAAATAGAAGCTCCTCGCACTCCTCTATGTATAAAGCTCCACCCGAGTTAATATGAATATTAGTTATTATTCTTTATTATCGCAAGAATAAAAACCAGTATAAGCTTTTAATACGGCCAGTCAGACTTGAACTGACATAAATCGAGTGGAAATCGACCAGTTTACCATTAACCCATGGCCGCTTTTTTAGGGCTAAAGTGACTTGAACACTTATAATTACTGTTATGAGCAGTACACTTTACCTATTAAGTTATAGCCCTACGCGGACAAAGGACTTGCACCTCTAACCTCTGGGCATGAGCCAAATGTGTTACTATTACACCAATCCGCTTTAGACTAGATAGGATTCGAACCTACGATGGTAGCATTGAAAGAGCTATGTCTTACCGCTTGACTACTAATCCGAGCTTGCTTAGCTAGTGCAGTAATAGCTAACTAACCTTAGCAAGCTAAAGCTATTTGTCAGCCCAATGCAAGTATCGCACTTACTTCAATTGATTACAAAACAATTGCATTACTTTTATGCTAATCAGGCTCTAGCTGCAATTTACTAAATTTTAAGGGGGAGCTTCTATTTCATATTTTCGGAGAAAATCGCGCAAGCATACTTCGAGAGCTTGCTATTTCATATTTTCGGAGAAAATC
>LTDI01000003.1:0-150164 GCA_001654545.1 Fusarium agapanthi | reverse complement strand
AGTCGCCGGCGACTCATCATCCGTAGCCGCGCCCTTTCGTCCAGGGTTTTCGCCAAAGGCAACATTGTTGTAATCGAGGAGAACACCGCGCAGCGAAGGCACGTACTTGTTTCGGAGATGTGAGAGGTGCTGTTGCTGGCAATTTGTGACAGGCTGCGCCCAGCCAATGGGGAAGAGAGGCTCGTAGAGTGACACGGTCTGTGTGAAGAAGGGGAATTGAGGGTTCGCGGGGATATCGGGTGGTTGGTAAATGTTGCTGCTCGACTTTGAGGGTTTGGCGGGAGGAGGCATGTCAACATCCATGGCGTCAGGGTCGGCGGGTGAAGCATCCTCCTCGAGCTCAACAACGGTCTCGTCATTCTTGGACTTCTTGGGTCGCTCTGCAATTTCTATCACTTCGGTTTCCTTGTTCTTCTTCTTGCTCTTCTTCTTCTTCTCGTTATCCGCTACAACCGGGGTGTCGACCTCTTCTGTAGCTGCGGCTTCCACATCATGATGCTTCTTCTTCTTCTTTTTTTTCTCCGGCTTGTCCTCTACCGCGGGAGCTTCTGTCTCTGGTTGCGCGACAGCATCTTCGGCATGCTTGTCCTTCTTGCTCTTCTTCTTTTTCTTCTCCGCCTTCAAATCGCTGCTCGCTTCAGGTACTTCTGCGGCAGCAACGCTCTTTGACTTTTTATGCTTTCGCTCGGTGTCGGCAGCTGCATCTTCTTCTCGGGCTCGCTTCTTCTCCTTTTTCGCCTTCTTTTCAGCCTTGGCGGCGGCGTGGTCAATTGGCGCCATTATTGTCTTCGGGCCTGGATTGCGAAGCTATCGCGGTCGTATGGTGTTGAAGAAGCCGCAGAGACTCGAAATTTTTAAAATTCTGGCTTATCTTATCGCGAACGCTCAGCGAACTCACCTAGTTTGGTGGGGCTTGACCGTGTTCACCTTGACTCCACATCTTGACTACCCTACAGCATCTGTTTTTGTCCTCATTCTTGACTCAAAGTCCACTGTCCCTCCTACTCCACGTGCCCTCTGACTAATTCTATGGCCACAGACTCTGAAGTATACTTTTCTGGTTATTCCTTCTACGGCGTGTAGAATTGGGACATTGGGTGTGCAATTGGCTGTTGAAGTTCTGTTTGTTGGGTAATCCACCGGGCTGGTTGACAACAATAGACGCTAGCCTGATGCACACAATCAACAAGTAACTTCAACCTTTGCATCTTCGGAATAAAATACCGCAGATGAGAACAGACAGTCCAGAAAGGACAAACTTACGGCCTCGGCAAAGCAAAGTACTTGGTGGATGCCCAAGACTAAAATGTCCACTACAATGGCTTGAGAGTTTGGGAGTTGACGGTCGAGGGACCAACTTGCCGGCTGTCCCTCTAGTCCAACGATGAGAACACACACATAGAAATCGAACTAGTAAGGTCTTCCTCAGGACATTCAGAACAACATCACAAGACCTGTCCTCACGCCATCTCAAGTTATCTAGCAAAAGACCGATCGCGGAGGCATTGCGACCTGGAAGTCTCCAGTGTCAAGAAGTTAGCTGCACTCATGCGCGATCAACATGTCAAAGACTCGATCTACCGGCAGTCCACAGGGAAGTCAAGCTTGCATAGGAGATCAATAGTTCGTATTTCCCCAGACGATCATGAGTGGGGGTGATATACAGGAGTTCCCAGTGTATGTCGGAACGGCCCTTCAAACACGGAAGTGTCAACGGAGAATACGAGCGTGGGCCAATTACACAATACCCCAGATATTGAAGTCAACGATTGTTCGGTAGGAAGATCTAACCAAGTCTTGTTCATCTGCGCTCGAAAGAAGAGTCCCGAGAGTCGTGGTTCAGAGAAGTGACGAGATGCAGACAACAGCGAGATGCCCGGACCGACAACGAACAATACGTTCTGCGTTATCAGAACAACAAACAGTCTAGATTTCTGCGAAAGCCATTCTCACCATGAATCGCCTGACTTGCATGACGAAGGAATGTCAACGGAGCCGATACACGAGCCGAGAACTAACATCATAGACCAAGCTGGAAGGTAAACAATGTGCTGAGAGTCCACCTTGATGTTTGCAGCCACCATGTAAAGCACCATGCGACCGAATCACAGCAATGCACTCATTCTCGCTCAACAAGTACAAGCCTGACTCAAAAGTTATCCAGACTCTGTTTAGAAGGTCAAGTGGAGAAGACACTACAAAGCGAAGCTTGTATTGTTGAACGGCCGGACAACCGTCTATGACCTAGCATTGATGGCGCGCTGGACGGCGCTTGTGACGGTTCTACGAGGCGTACATAACGGAAGAATGTGAATATGTACAAGATCGGCCAGAACCGGCGGACAGGTAACTCAGAGGCTGGTAGAGCGTTGGAACTCTATCTCAACCGAGATTTACTTTCTAGAACGGCGACCAGAGCCATGGAAGAGGCGAAAGAAAGAAACGTGCGTGGAATATGTCATAAACGGTCGTGTCAGTTGTGATGGTGTGTGGTGAATGCCGGTCGGAAACAGCTTTCTATTCTGGTTAACAAAGCCGCAGAGTTTCAGGCTTTGAATCAGAGGCTTTTGTTCTTCGAGTCAAAGAGAAAGTCAAAGATGAATGGGAATTGTCAAGTGCCATGTGGTTTGGCTGGTGCCTCTGCCGCGGTCAAGTCTTGAAAGGGTCTCGCGGTCCGCCCTACAAGCTTCAGCCACAAGTTCTCGAGCCAATGGCGTTCAACTCGAGAGTTTTGCTCTTTATTCCACGGAAGACTTTCTGGATTTGTGTAGGTGCAGAACTGTGTGTGTGAGTGGGTTTTTCTCTCTTAAAGCCGGGGCGAGAAAAAGCCCGAAAATCTGGAAAGCTGCTAGTTAAAGTGCTTCTAAGAGTGGAGGAAAATAGAAAACCTTGTTCTGGCCCCCATCACCAAGAAACTCCACAACGACAAGACGCAGTTTGTGGGTGCAGTTGCGGAAAAAAGGTGCGCACAGTATGAATGACAAGCAGAAAAGAGCGCAGTATCTCTTGGAGACAGTGACGAAGAAGCCTTGGCTTAGTGGTTCGGCCAATTGCACAGGCAATACTTGCAGGAATAAGACCAAGATGACGACTGCGGTTGATGAAGCGGTAGTTACGGCCTCATCCTGACTTAGGTTGACCTGACGGGAGAGACCAGGCCAACAGTACAGTACAGTACAGTACAAGAACGCGGGTCAAATTGCCTTGTCTTACTGTGACGTGGCCAAGCCTGAGTCAATGTTTGATGGATCTTTCTTGTAAATCCCTCCATCACAGAAGTTGGCAGGACATTGACATTGACAGGCAGGCTCCCGTCAATAGATGCCCAGATTTATTGGCATGATCGACAATTAATTAAGAAAACAGAGTAATGTTTGGTATGTTTCCTCCACAAACACGAAGAACAAATGAAACAAGCTTATCGGCTTCCCGCTGCGAGCCGTCTGTGGCATTGACTGCTCAAATGCTTGGTAATCACGATCTTGACCAGGTCCAATTCCAAGGCACTCATCGGCGAAATTGTTATACAGGAACATGGTACTATAGTCTGCCTTATGAATGAATGGTACTTTTGACAAGTCCTAGATGACTCTGCAGACGCAGTTGTTGGTTGGATGAGTTTTCATCTGATCCACCGTCTGAGAGAGAACCTGAGGCATTTGGCGTGGCATGGCATTTCTTGGTGGTGCTGTTGTGTAGCGCGACCATTTTGGACGGTGCCTGCATCCGTACAGTACCACAATCACAGTGTCGGCGTTGAGTTGTCAGGCAGACATTTCTCGATATCAGGCATACAAAACTGAGAGCCTCGATCGAGTCGTGGCGCGAAGCATCCAATGCTGCACGTATCGTGGGCCTGCAGAGTTTTCGCTCCGTTTTCTGCTCCGTCTAGTCAGTCTCATTGTCTGTCTGCCTACCTACCCTACCTTAGTTATTCACCTGTACGGAGTATAGCCCGCGAATAAAACTGCACTGCTACATTAATCCACTCACACTTTATTCAAGAATTTGGATGTATCATCAATGGCACGACTCAAAGAAGTCAGTCGTGCGATCGATCGATTACTGTGCCTGGAGCAGGCTGAGAGAGAGTACAGACGGCAATTGATAGAGGTTCGCGTTTCTGTTCCCGAGGCTCAGACAACGCTCGAATGCACTGGCATGGGTTGCTCAGGCACAAGAACAAGGGGGGGCCAACTGCCAAGGGAGGATCAGGCACAGCGTGGCATCGTGCCAGGCACAAAACCAGTCAGAGCCCATGGCCCGACACCTCAAACTTTTGAGTGTGTGCATCTGCCGCCGTGCCGGGTCCCTGACTAACGCACCGTGCCCATAAGACTTTCACTTTCATCCACTGAGACATTTTCCGGAACGCTACCAGAAGACACCCGGCCACTGGCTGCCCTTGGGTCTACCACACCTCACTTGGAGTTATCGGCAGCGAGCCGGGCGGAGACAACTAAAAACTTGACCTTCACAACAAGAACCTCTTGACTAGTGAGCTTGTACCCATGTTCTGTCCTCGCGAATCATGTCGCCTGTTTGTTTCCTCTCACTGACTCTGACTCTGGGGACCTGATGGGTCTAATGCTTGCACCCGAGTTCCACTCCTCCATAAACTTCAACTCCAGATGTCACTTTTTCCCTCTCGCTAGGCCACGTCTAAGCTGTTTCGCCTCGATGCATGTACACGCAGCCCTTTGTCTCCTAGACACATGCACACACCCTGGCTAGTCTCTCCCTCTTGCAAAAATTGAAATGTTTGATTCCCCGAGATCTCAGGATGTACCTCCGGTTGACAGGACCTTGTGGAGAGCCGCTCTGCTCTCATACTCGATCTCATTCATGTATATAAACTCCCGTCTCATCCACCTCTAATGCAAGATCTTTCCTTTGATTCAGCACACACTCTCTTGTGAGATTCCTTCCTTTTATCCAACATCTTCCATACATTCACTCGGCTGGCCGTCGCTCCAGACCTTGATCTGAGATCAGTCCTTACAAACACACTCAACTTGCCCATTCATTCCCTCTCTCCGCCGTGCGTTGAGATATAAACAAGTCGAGCCAGTCTCCAGAATAACTACACAACTTCCAAAGTATATAAAAAGTCAAGAACTTTTTCTCTACAACACCGTCAACATGTTCTCCAAGTTCACCATCATCCTCGCTGCTGCTTCTGCTGCCCTGGTCTCTGCCGGCCCTCTCCCCCGTGGTGACTCCGGCTCTGCCAGCATCACCCCCCACGACCAGTACTCCAGCAGCATTGGAGTTCTCGGCTGCAAGATCAACACTAACCGCGTCGCCTACTGGCCCGGTTCCGTTGACTGCAACAACATCTGCGTCAAGGTCTCTCATGAGGGACGCTCCGTCTATCTCCTCAAGATCGACTCCTCCGGCGGTGCTCACGACATCTCCTACGATGCCTGGAACTACCTTGGCTTCGGCGAGTCTGCCACCAAGGACCCCCAGGAGGGTGGTGGCATCGCCATGGACTACGAGTACGTCCACGCCTCCAAGTGCAAGGACATCCTCGACAAGGGCAAGCTCCCCCTCGCTGCCGCCAACTCCATGAGCTACGTCGCCTCTTGCCTCAGCGAGCCCAAGAGCTGGGTCGCCCAGAACTACGTGCTCTACAACATCAACGACCCCGTCTGCAAGTACGGTGTCAACGAGAAGTGCCACCTCAACCTTGCCGTCAGCAACCAGCCCGAGTGCCCCAGCGGTCTCGGCTCCGTCAAGAAGCTCAACCTCAAGGTCGAGAACATCCTCTACGGCTCTGGCAAGAAGGCTGCTGCCCAGTAGATGACAACGCATGTCTTATGTCTTACATGCTATGATGATCACAATAGAAAATCGCCGCCCTAGCAGATAGATGCAGGGGGCGTATCACTCGCTACGAATGATATGAACCTTTTGGGATGATACACAGAATACAGGAAGGAAAATATGTTTTTGTTTTACATCTACTTCTCATGTACATACTTGATGAAATGTCAATACATGACCATCTACCTCACTTTACTTTTGCCAATTCATTTGTGTGACCATATAAAAGCGACAGCCTCAGCGCTTAACACCACTGAGACATCATCACTTCGAATGGCCTCAAATTCATTTGACTTGCAGTAATTGCTTTTGCATGTGTCACTTTCCAATTTATCACAACGCCTCTTATGTCACAGCACTTAAAAGTCGAGTGGCTGAATCGGTATTTACACAGATCTATGACAACGTGTGAGATAGGGCTCGAAGTAATTTTCTCAACCGCATACCGTGGCTTATTGATATCTGTTTATGTCCCCAACTGATACTCACAAACATTGATGAATAACTCAATCGCGATCAGGAACACCGCGTTATTCTGTACTTTCCATTGGGAGGCCTTTCAATGGCCCTTTGGCGTGATGTGGCTTACACCCTCAGCCTCCCAGCCCCCTCAGGCTCAGCCCTTACCTTAAGCTCCCCTTGATGAGGCATTTCCACAGCCCCGAAAGCTCTAGCACACCCGTGCAGTCAGCATCTTATCCTTGCAACTATTTTCTTCTTTCTTCCTTGGAACCGTACAGTATGAACATGAGCTGTTCTTCCAAGGCGCGTCAGGCCAGTGGGGATAAGCAAGCCACGTGCAAAAGGATCACCAAGGCACAGTCGGACCGGCAGGGCTATCCTTCAACGTCATGCTTCTTTCACACCGACCGACATTATCTGCTTCGTTGGCTCTGCAGCTTTCAATGATACTTCAGCCAAGAAGGTCCTGTTATTAAACCTGAAGAACAATCACACCGCTTCAGCGCTTCGGCAGTTTGCTGCGTGTTCAGGGGTGCAGCCGGGAGGTAACGCCAGCCCTGCCTGTCAGCTTCAGCTAGCTACGTGTTTGTCTGCGCACTCATGAAACAGGGGAAACAGAACAAAGAAACAACCGGTTCATCCCCTTATTTTCGTGGAGTGACAACTATGAGTTTCTGCCACGGCGGTTAGGCCTACTGTAACGCTGGACCTGCATTAGGGCTGAGATGGCCTTGTTTCATCCTTTCTTTGATGACAGGCTGTTTCGTGCGAGGGATTGAAGTGTTTGTCGGTGATGAGGGATGGTCTCGTGAGCTTCCGTAATGTTTGTCTGAGGGGATCGTGGTAATAAACGGCGGGGAGACCGTTAGATGCTTGCTTGGTAAACGGTCGTGGTCTTGGCGTGTGTTTGCCAATGCCCCGGTACTGGCTTACCCTACAGTTCTTCACTTTCGAGAGTCAGAAGGCTCATCTATAGCAAATTGGACAGCTTCATGCCACTGGTGACTTATCAAACATTGGCAAATCATCTCTGCTGTGTTTCTGCCTTATAGTTCCCCAGTCTTTGTTGTGTGTTACATGTACATATTTGAAGTCGCGTAACATGTTGTAATAGTCTCAATGAACACACTTATTAGACCTAACTCAACCTTTCACTTTGGCCACCAAGTTTATTGATCATGACAACAACTCAAAGCTTGGAAAGTCAAAGACGTCATTACTTGAGTCAATCAACTCGCCATGACATACTGGTTCTCATATATAGCGGAATTCCCCTTACCCGACAGTACAACTGGAAGAGTTCACATGAGGAGCGGATGATTATCCGCATGTTTCGGTTACTGACTCAGAATCATTGGTGGATTGGAAATGCTGACAGAGACTCCCGTCAACGGCGCCCCGCTCGCCGGCCTCGGCCGCTTTCGCCGAGGTTCTCTAGAAGCATGTCCCGTGCAAATTCCGTCCTCATGGTCGAGACAGTCAATTGTAAGCATAGGTATTATTGATTCAATGCATATTCTTAACTGATAATTATATTATAGCTTCAATGGCCAACCTGATGTCATTGATTGTACCCGTAAACATATTGTCACCACCGCGGATACAATTGATATAATCAGGGTCCAACCCCGCGGCCAAATTGTCATGAGCGCGCGCGATGGAAATGTCGTAGAAACCGATGACTAATGGGACCAACCCCATTTTGTACCCTTGAATTCAAGCAACCCCACCATTCTATCAAGTAATGGTTCCGCAAACTATCGCCATACACCACTCAATCCATTGCTTCAACACAACAGGCTACACACGACCACTCTGTATACCCAATTACCTCTCTCCCAGTCTCTGTAACATCGAATTCACCTCCCACCGACCGATGCGCACTTAGCGAACCGCTCCGCCCGAATTTGCGACACTTGAATCCGAATCCCCCAAAACCCGATCGCGGCGCCGTCCTTGCCCGCCTCAAGCCAGAACATGCCGTCTGATACCATGACAGGCTCACCGGCGGGCTCCAGCTCAGCTCTGCCCTCCTTCTACTCTCCCAAGACAGAGGCTGCAGATGTTTCTACCTCGCACAACGAACAATCCCTTGAGCAATCCATAGACTCGTTGTCACTCTCCCCCGCTCCCTCCACTCCCGCCTCCGCTTCCGTCTCCGCCCACCCCGATCCCGAGACGCCGATCGGCCAAGAACCTCCGCCTTCACTGCTCTCACCATCATTCACGCCTCCCTCTACACCCGGAACTTCTACACCGTCGACAGCCGGCCTTCGCGGTGTTCCCGTCGACAGCTCCATTCCTTCCGGAGGATGCGGATCCAATAAACCCAAGCTCCTGCAGACTCTCCCGGAGGTTGAGTGCATTGTTCGTGCCCGTATTCCCACGGTAGCGGGCACAGAGATGTTCTTGCACCTGTACACCAACAATGTGGATAAAAAGGAACACCTTGCTATTGTGTTTGGCAACAATATCCGAAGTAAGAGTCTAGATGCTGTTCGAGAGGGCGAGACCGAGATGGACCGCATGGTGCGCGGCGCATACACAGGCAGACTGTTTCCCGGTCGCACAACCAGTGGTGTCGAATCAGCAGCGCCTCAAGAGCAACAGCCACCGCAGCAGTCAGACCAGCCTCCCCTGGTGAGAATTCACTCCGAGTGCTACACGGGTGAGACAGCATGGTCAGCGCGATGCGACTGCGGTGAGCAACTCGACGAAGCTGCTCGTCTGATGAGTCTACCTGGTAACAAGGCCGGCGGCATTATTATTTACCTGCGACAAGAAGGTCGTGGAATTGGTCTTGGCGAAAAGCTCAAAGCGTATAACCTTCAGGATTTGGGATCTGATACTGTTGAAGCGAATTTGTTGCTGCGACATCCCGCTGATGCTCGAAGCTATGGTTTGGCTACGGCTATGTTGCTTGATCTTGGACAGCCGGAGGTTCGATTATTGACCAATAATCCTGACAAGATTCGCGCGGTTGAGGGCCCCAATAGAGAGGTTGTGGTCAGGGAGCGCGTGGCTATGGTTCCTCTATCCTGGAAGGGTCGGGGAGGGTTTAGGAGTCAAGAGGTGGAGGGCTATCTGAAGACCAAGGTACGTTATAACAAGACAGACAAGTTTCTTATAAGCTGTCAGCTAACAATGGATACTAGATCGAGAAAATGGGCCATATGCTCGATATGGCAGCGCTCCCACAGTAGACTATCAAGACATAACGAAATATACCAATATGGAAGATATTGTTTGGCTAGGAGCTCTTTCTTGTCATCATTGAATGGAGTTCATCGTCGTTCATTGGGATTGATTGATGGCGTTGGCGGCAGGAGCTTGATGTATGTGTAGACAAAACCACACAAAAAACCAATATGTTTGACTTGCAATCACTGGTGCAATGTTGGTGTATGCTCAGGATACCAGCAGCGGGTTATATTATAAGGTTGTTATCATTTATCATTTATCATGAGATCTTTCTTTTTTGCCCAAACTCAGTGTGCTTACAAGAATAAGATACTTGCTATCTAGGAATGGAACAACCTTGTCTCTACCCTGATGATCTAATTCCATTGGTGTTGATGGGTTCATCTTACACCCACAATCACCTTATTGGAAACAACATGTCTTTACGGATCTAAGGATAATTTGAGCCAGTCAGTGGCGAGAGAATCTCAAGCTATGCAATAATTCGCTAGAAAAAGGTTAATCGTTTGATATTCGATACGGTAGCTTAATTAATATCCTTTCCGCATTTTCATTTCCGAAATGGTCGATCCTAAACGGTTGTCGTTGATAGTGGGTCGGGCCTGGCCGTTGAAGGTGCTGCTGTGACGATTTTACAGGCCTAGCTCTTTTTCTCTGCCGGCGCGTGTTAAGCTTCTTCAAAATCGCACCTTCAACTTCTTTTCGCGCCCAATTTTGCATTTGTCACCGCATTGGCTCTTCTTTTTTTCTGTACGCTCTATTATAATCATGCTATCATAAGATACGAAAGAAACCCCCCATAATGTCCACGACGATTCGTTTGCGGCTCGTCATCCGCAGACATGCAGTCCCCGAAGTCAAGCTCGTATGGCCTTGCGTCGCAAATGACGATTTGACTGTGGCGAGGCTCCTCGCTCTGGTCAACGAGGTAGTGCCGCTTGAGAGTGGCGACTGGGGTCTTGAGGACTACGTTGTCGAGCTGTATGACGGCAAGGGCGATAGTTTCGAGCTGCTGCATTTTCAACCCGTCGGCAAAGTTTTGAAGGAGGATGACCAAGTTTTGTACGACCTGCAGCTCTCTCCCCCAGATGTTTTCGCATACTAACAGTTTCACAGAATAAGATCACTTTCTACCGACGATCTAAGACGACGAAAACTCAGCGGCCGACACCAAATATCCGACGATGGAAAGCATCTTATCGATGGACTTGCTTTTGGAAGGCCTTGGTTAAGGGCGCCACGCGATCGTCCAGCACTTGACCTACCACCTCGAAAACGAGCACGAATCACACACGAAGAAGAGCTTGACGAAGACGACAATGATGGTTCATATGTGGACGAAGAAGACCAGTCGGAGCAGCTCTTGCTCGAGGACTCTGTAGCCCCTGAAATGAAGGAACCAGGCAGCGTTCGTTTGAGAGTAAGATTCTTGGACAGCGATCAAGTCGAAGAAGAGAACGAGGATGAAAACCTTGACGACGAAAACGATTTCCAACCTATAGAACAAGTCCACGCAGAGGCTGCGGTCGATGAGGAGGATGAAGGCGACGCTGAGAGTAGTGACGAGGACGACTTGGATGCGGATCTTGCTGACGAGCTGAGACTTCTACAAGAAGACAATGCCATAGTCGAGCAAACACCTGCCAAGGAGCAGGAAACTCTCCTTTCCGGAGACGACAGCCAAGATCCACAAGCGCTTCTGCCTACACACGGATTTGACGTTTCGTGGCTCGATAAGATCACAGCGCTACGAGCTGCATTTCCGCTGACACCAGTGTCCACACTACAAGATGAGATGAACCGAAACAAAGACCTGCGAAAAACATACGAAAGACTGTCGGAAGCCAACAAGCCCGTGATCAGCTACGATGAAGCGCTTGAACGAGTTCTCCTTGGTCCTGGGTTCCCAGATGCGCTGTCACTCAATCAGCCTGCCGATGAAGAAGAAGACCCAGAAGATCGAGTCTTGCTCCTCCCTGGTCAGGCGGAACCCAAGGATGCAACGCGCCCTCTGATTCAGGAGATTGAAGAAGAATTAGCGCCTGTCAGTACACCACGCGTGTCGCAGAACCAGTCATCAAGACCTTTGATTAGTGAAGTCCCTGATGAGGAGGAAGATACATCGAGCTCTAGCAGTAGTTCAGACTCTGGCTCCGATTCTGATTCTGACGCCGACTCTGATGTGGACATGGAGGAAAAATCGGATTCAGATTCGGACAGCGACTCCGACGATTCGGACGACGATTCCAGTGACGACTCTGATTTCCCGGCCCCAACACCTTCGCAGCCAGCCAAAACCACCCAAGAAGACTCTGAAGACTTTGAAGACTCTGACTCGAGTGACTCTGACTCCGACTCAGATTCAGATTCTAGTTCCGATTCAAGCAAGGGTGCTAGGGCTACCAAAGACTCCGCTGAAAGTGACCCGGATGACAGCAGCGACAGTTCAAGCGACTCAGACTCCAGCTCAAGTGAATCCGATTCGGATTCAGAGCCCGAGGAGATTTCATCAAAAAAGCAGCCTCAAACGAAGCAGCCGCAACCTCTAGCGAACCCGGAGCCCGAGCCCACGACCAATGGCCAAACTGCCAAAGCAGCGCCAGAACCCGCACAAGGGCCGAAACCGCCTGGAACTGGACTGGCGAAGACGCAGAAGAGGAATGCCCGGAAACGAGACGCCAAGAGACTCAAGGCCATGCAAGCTCTAGAGAATACACAATCTCAGCCGTCTGTCAATGGTACTGCAAGCGAGGAAGCTGAGCTTCTGGCTCGAAAGCGGGCACTTCTCAGTGCCGTGAATGACGAGCCAGAGGATGACGCAAGCCCACCCAAGGACGCACCAAACAAGGAGACCAGGCCTATGATAGTCGAGGTCGAAGTCGAAGAGGAACCACCAGCCGTCACTGCGAGCCAAGACGTAGCCCCAGTCGAAGAAGAGCCTGTCCCAGCCCAGCGCCGCCACAAAGTCGACATGGGAGCCGGAAGACGACTTCTCCTTGGTGCTCTGGGATTAAAGAACCCAAAGACCAAAGCAGATGAAGCCAAGCTTCGCGACAGTCTGATGAAGAATGTGAAGCCTCTGCAAAATCCTCGAGTTCAGGCTGAAGAAGCCAAAGCCAAGGATGAGAAACCAGCAGAAGAGCAACCGGACGAAGACCCTGAAGCATGGCGAAAGAAGATATCTTACCGGGCTGTCGAATGCTGTCATGATGATGTTGTGTTGAGTGAGCCACCATTCCCATTCGTACAGCGATGGGACCCCCAGCAACAATATGGATCAATGAGGAAGCGAAAGAGAGCATCACAAAATTTCAACGATGAGAGCTACTACGAAGAGGACTCTCAGCAATGGAATGGTGATGAAGAGTGGAATGACAACAGTCAAAGGAAGAAGAAAAAGAACAAGAAGCAAAAAAACAAGGGTGGCCATGACGGAGATTACGACGAAGAGGAGTCACGCGAAGGTTCTTTCGGTGGGACAGGAGCGAATGGTGATGAAGACATTGTGTTGAATTATGATGACATCCCAACCAAGCACCGCCCCGAAGAGAGTCAGTTTACAGACACAGAGGATCTCCCTTCGCTGCCTTCAGATGTCAGTACGCTGCCCAGTCTTGCACTGTCCGACATGAAGCCAGGAATGGTTGCCACCTGGAAGCAGTTGGTCATGTCCAAGGCAACCAACTGGCAGCCCGAAATGGTGCCTTTGACTGGGCTTATCCTCTCGACCAGCGAGGACAACTGCATGCATGTCCTTCTAGCAATGAGGGACCGAGAGGGAAACGATAAGGAATACGACGAACACACAGGTCAACGGATTTATGCAAAATTCGAAGCACCGGACCTTGATGAAGACGAAGAGGACGACGGCCGAAGAGAGATTCCGTGGGCTGAAATGTCCGACCCGAGACTGGTCCAGCCAGCACCGCCACCTGCTATGCTGGAGACTTCTACTAAGAGCATAAAGCTTCAGGCGGAACAGAACAAACCCGTACAGAATGGAAATTCCACGGCGGACAACAAGGTTAGCGCGAGAACGAATCCCGATGAGACTATGGCTGAGGAGTTAGATACGCAGAAAGTGAGAGCCGAAGTGGAGGCCGATTTGATGGGACAGGAAAATGAAGGGAAACCCCTAGGAACCGACAAATCGATATCGATCCCTTCTGGCCAGCAACCACCACGACTTGAGTTTCCGGCTTCCGGAAACGACAGCCCGATCAGCAGCTTTGTTCAGCATGCTGTGCCGTTTGGTAAATATGACAGTCATCTCCACCAACTAGAGGAATCTATGCAAGCATCCATGTCCCAGTTGCAATCTCTTTTGTCGCGTGATTCAGATAAGGGTAAAAATGATAATGAGGAGGGAGAGAAAACAGGTATTGATGAGTCGGATGGAGCGAAAGATGCAAAGGAGTCAGGAGGAGAGCCGGTACCGATAGTCGAAGGTAGCTGGGACGCAGTTATTCCCGATACTATACCCTCGCCAGAACTGCCACCACTGCCGACAAAGGGCGACACACTTGTTGACCATCGTCTGTTAATGGTGCCCTCATCTGCGGGTAGCGTTCGCAGTGGGCGGCAACCCCCATCAGCCAGCGGCCTTGACGACCTTCCAGAGGAGCGAATTGAAGAATCAGTGGAAGGGGGCATAGTTGACGATTCTCACGGGAGGAGCGCCAGCCCACAAGTGACGAACGAATCCCGCCCGAGAAGCAGCAGTCCCTTTCCCTCACTGGAGGAAATCTTTCATACAGCAAGGCAGACACAAAGTCCTTTCAAGTTGAGTCAGATGTCAGTGCCCCAGTTCATCAAGTCCGAAAAGAAAGATGGGGATTACGAAGAGGCGATGCGAAAGTTGGATGAGGGTGAGGAGTCTGATAGTTCACCTGATCGCAACAAATCTTTACGGAGCCTATTACCAAATGCGACACAGCCTGAATCTCAAAAGGAGAGCCCCCTGGTACGCTCGTTCAAGAGTGAGGGATCCAAGCCAGAAGCATCTGAACCTCAACATGCTGCGACACCCCCAGCATCTCAGAAAGTGAAGCAAGAATCACAGTTCGCCATCCCAGAGGGCAGCCAGGTTATCGAACTGAGCTCTAGTCCAGCATCAGTTCAATATGCTGAGGACTATGCCCAAGACAGCGAGGACGAGACTTATCAGGATTCTCCACTGTCACAGGGTTCAGGTTGGGTGCAGAAGAAACACAGCGAAGTGAACACGCGAAGTCGGGGAAAGAGTCTACCGGCGACGGAGGCGAAGAAGACAACAACTGTACAAAGCCGAACTACACGCGGACAAACATCTGCTCCAGTGGCTCGAGGGGTGTCGACGAGTGCTTATAGCCAGATCAAAGGACGTAGGAAGACCACACGAAAGTTCTGACAGACACGAGATGGTTCCAAGTTATGGACGTACTGGAACGGATGAGACAGGATCTTTTGCATCGGGCGCTCCACCGCCATATTTCAGTTCAGTTGGAGCAGTAAGGATATGGAAAGGATTGGCAAGGGGAAATATGTATTAAAACATTCTGTATTTTAGGAAACAATGGCGTTGGGGAAGCATAGCGTGTCAGCCCAGCCAGTGTATGGCTCAGGACAAAAGACGAAGCCAGTTAACATCTGCACCTTAATAAAAGTAGCATAAAGAAACAAGAAACAAGCTTGGGAAAAAGGCCAAGATTCACGATACTCAAATCATGATTCTCCTTCTCAATGCCCAGCGTCGCATGTGAGGACCATCACGAACCCGTCCTTTAGCCCCAGTGCCTGTCTCAGCGCAGTCTTAGCTGCATCACGAGCAGGGCACCTCAGCCAACCAAGTCGTCTGAGCGAGCAGATGATGCAGCGAAACAACCCACCATCTTTTTCGCATCTTTCTGAAATTTACCAGTTAAGCCTAATTTTTGTCTCTGTTCTAGCGTCTCATGAGCACTTTTTACTGAGCAGCCGTTGGCTATTGTCGCGTGGTTTGGATGTTCATCATGGGGCTCTCTTGGGAGGGAAATAGGTATATTGTTCGGGGGATGGAACGTGAGGTTTGTCGGTCCTTTTTTGCAACTTGTTCTGCTTTGTGAAATTGTGACTACTGCTGTTGTGTTCTGGAGAACTGTGAACCGTTTGGTTAAGACGGGTATATAACGACGATATCAACCTGTTGAGGCGATTATCTACCACTTTGCCCAGAATTCAACCAACTTATACGAAATACTTTTGGATATACAAGCAAGTCAACTGCAAAACAAAACAATACCGCAATCATGTTGCCTCTCAGCTATATCTTCGCCCTTCTCGCTATGTTGAGTATGGGCTTCTGTCTACCTACACAGACCCCAGAACCTCAACCCGCACCTACACTCTCCCCCGAGCTCCCAGACACAACAGGTCTGCCAGATCTTCCAGGCGGTTCATTCTTCGAAGAGAGACAAGAGAGAAACAACGCCAACCCATCTGTCTTCAACCCTCCCGTCACAGCTGCCCCCGATCAAGCAGAACAGCTCGCGAGCATGGGCTGGGCGCAAACAACTTACTACGAATGCAAGACGAGAGATGGCAAGGAGCGTTGTGGATGGCATATTCCCGTGTACAAGGCTGGCGCTGAGGGCCGACAAGCTGAGATTGTGCACTGGAAGGTTGTCGTGGGGATCGCATTGGGGTTGGCTATGTTGATATATGGAGGACTGTGGTGAAGAGTTGATTTGAAGATGCATTGGGTGGAGTTTGGAGTTTTGGATAGATGTGTTGATACCCTCATGCTGCTGGGCGGCATCTGATTGATTAGTAACATTCTGTATTTCTCTCGCATACATTTTCCCCGCAGTGATATAAAGTCATGAGTCAAGCATTCACGAACCATAGAGCCAAATGTGAAAACCCGCGTAAACCAGAGACGTTATTTTTGATTTTGGTCCGAAACCCGAAGAACACCATTGATTTCATGCTAGTGTAATTGAGAAAAGACGCCGGTGAAAGCAATCCTCCTCATCGAGTCCAGAGTAGCCCCTCGCCAGTCCGCCCAGCAAGTCCCTGTACCCTATGCCGATGCCGACGCCGACGAGGATGGACCGTAAATGGACGCACCACCGCATGCACGCAGCCATAGCTGCTCCCCAACCAGCCCGAGGATATACACAAGCCCAAGCCAAGTCATCGAGTCGTTTATTTCTCCTTCTTGGCCTTGGCACCCTTGACCTTTGCCGTACCACGGAGGGTCTTTTGTCGGTTCTTGCGCTGCTTGCCTGTAGTTGTCTGTCAGCCTGGCTAACCCTTGGTACTTCTGAGAATGTCTGTAACGCACGCTGCTGTCGGGAGGCACGCTCGGCCTTGGTGGCGAGACCAACCCGCACCAATCGGTACTGGGGCTCGAACTTCTTCATGGCCTCGGGGGAGTCATAGACGAGAGCGAAGCCGGTGGTCTTGCCGCCACCGTACTGGGTTCGGAGACCGAAGACAGAGATCTGGTCCTTCTGGGCCTTGTAGAGAGAACCGAGCTTCTCACGGAGCTCCTCCTTGGAGATGTTGGCACGGTTGGGGTGGAGGATGTCACTATTAAACGCAATCGCCGGTCAGCCCAAGAGTTCCCAAGCACAGAATGACATGTCCCTATGTCGTGTCCCATCGTGTCCCATCATCGATGCTTAATGCCCGCCTGTCCCAGTTTCTGAACGTGTTTTCGATGAATTCGTTATGTGGCGTACAATCGTGCAGAACAGCGATATATCGAGCGGGAAAAAGGAGGCAGAGGCAGGCGAGTTTCAAGCATCGACTCAGGTGATGTTATCGACGAAACGCGATGCGGGAGACGGCATCATCAAGAAATCTGAGGGTATCACTCACACGACCATCTGCTTGCGGCCCAGCAGAGGGTTGCGGATGAACTTGCGAGTTCGGAGGGTGACGGGGGAGTCGTTGTCCGCCATTTTTGCCGATTGTCGTGATGGTCTCTGGGGGTTAGTTGACGGTGGAGAGACTGGGCGTTGATGGGTGAGATCGTTCGGTTGATGAAGTTGTCACACTGAAAATCCAACTTTGGTCGCTTAATTTGGTCCAACCCTAATCTCGTTGAATGTGCGCGATTTGATGCCTCGAATCTAAGGCCATAACACACAAGGGTTTTTTTACACCCAAATCACGTGGAGGTAGTCGGACGATCTTCGGTTGATGAGCATGGGAATAGTCGGGTATTAAAGAAAGGCTTCGGCCTCTCAAGTTGGAGATGTCCCAAGTTTCAACTCCAGTCTTTAGTGGAGATAGTGTCGTCAGGCCATTCCAAGTCCACACACAATTGAGTTGAGTCTGCAATGACTCCAGGATGTCTCTCACGTAGTTTATACGGAATATACGAAATCAACAAAATTGCAAACGACCGTCCCATTCGCCTACAAAATGCCATCGAGTTTCAAACAGGTTGACCGGTTCTGTCATCAGTATCTCCAGCTCCAGTCTGACTTGGACTATCCAGAAGCTTCGCTATTGAAGACTTCTCAAGTCCAAGATGCGTTTTATGAGAGGTTATTCGCTGATGGAGCCGTGAGATATGGGCCTCCTCCACGGTTTCAACTTCGAGTTATCAAAGAGCTACTCTCTAGAATTGAAGCTAGCATTGATGACTGGGAAGAGTATGTAAGTCATCGTCGCTAGCATCACTCTATTTACATTTTCCAAATCAGTTGCTAACATACCCAGGGCGTATCTGATGAGTTGATGTCTGCGCTTTCACTCTTTCTTGCAAACCCATTGCCTTCAGAAGCCACTTCTGCTCAGCAAAAGTCATATGTCACATACCATCTCTCAGAGCTATGTGAAGACAACTCAGAGCCAAGCCAGCAGGCGCCTCATGTCACCCTTCTTGAGAACCACTCTCTCATCTCAGGCTCAGGGACCACTGGTCTACGCACGTGGGAAGCTGCGCTTCATTTGGGGTCATACCTTTGCCAGAACAGACACATTGTTAAGGGAAAGAGAGTCTTGGAACTAGGAGCTGGTACAGGATATCTTTCCATTCTTTGCGCCAACTTTCTCGACTCTCAACATGTCATCGCATCGGATGGCTCTGACGATGTGATCAACAATCTCCCCGACAACCTTTTTCTCAATGACCTTCAAGATTCCACACAAGTAACCCCAATGGACGTCAAATGGGGGCATGCACTGATGGGTACCGAAGAGGAGAAGTGGAATGGTGGACGACCTATTGATGTCGTGCTAGGCGCCGATATCACTTATGACAAGAGCCTGATAAGAGCCCTGATTGGGACTCTGCGTGAGGTATTTGACCTTCATCCACATGTGGAGGTTTTCATCTCAGCGACACAACGAAACGAGAAAACGTTTCAAGCATTTCTGGATCAGTGCCAAGCTAACGGACTCGCCGTCGAGGTGATACAATTCCCAATCCCAAAGCGGGAGGTTCAACATGGTCCTTTTTACAACGATAATGTCGCCATCCACATCTGCAAAGTTTTCAGAACGTAACCGGGCCCCTGGATTCCAGGAAGACACTATAATCAATTCATGTCAATTGAGGGCGGCAACTAGGATAGCGTAGCCTGTCAAAGGGATGACTCCTCTGCATTCCAGTTGTTCAGTCGGCGTCAACCAGCGATATTCGGATGTCTCACCATGAATTACCTATACAGAATGCGGCATCGTGATAATTCGGGAGATCCGAAAAGCACAAAAGTTGAACGACTCAACTGCCAAACTATTGTTACAGAAAATGCTTCACGGTTACACTTGGTTATGAAGCGTCGTGCCACTCGACTGATAATCGGCTCACGATAATCGCTGTGGCCATGCAGTTCGTGGTTAGGTGCCGGTCGGCTGGCTGTTTTTGTCATGGAATTTGGACGTATCAGAGACTTGAGGACTCGGATGCAACGGGTATAGCAATAGCAATTGCATGATCCCGATATGTCACTTGAGCTCGGGTATGGGGAAAGTCACACCACTGCGTGTCAACCATGATGATACCTTTGAACTTCGGCTCAAAGCATGGGCCCATGATTAGCTGACCCGCTGAACCTTTTAACAGACTTCTGTTTCTCTTCAAGAAATGGTCAATTGCACAGATTGAAGACATGGCAAACTCCCCAACAACTTTGTTGCCTCCCAGGTACAGACCTGCACTACAGGTTGGCCCAGGCTTTCGAGGCCATTGGACACTCAATTATCCGTGGAACGGCAGAATCAGCCTCCGAGACCCCTGAAGGCAATTGGGTTTGAGTTGCGGGGAAAGGCGAAAAGGGTTGGCTCCAGAGAGCACAATCTAGAAGTTGACAAGCCGGCAATCTTGGCTGATGATTGGCTTTGCCCCGCTCGATGGCGACAGGTGCTTATTATCCTGTTGGTAGTTGGAATCCCATCAGGTTGGTCAGATGCCCTGGGGTGTAGCTTTCTTGCCAGCCAAGAACGTGGCATCCTTGGGGATGGACGGACAAAGAGCCACGGGATCAGTGGCCTCAACTTGAAGATGATCTGGGTGTAGGAGGTTCGGGAGAGTGACGGTGGAGGCTGCGGACTGGAATGTACGCTCAGGCACGACACTATCATTCAGACTGTCGATGGTCCGTCATTGCACTCGCCTTCTTAGCGGGGAGTAGTGCTGAGAAGACCGTGTGAATGTTGGCAATGTCTTCAAATAGATTGTAGCTTTACTTGGTACAAACTTTGCACTGTGCTCTATCAATTAGTGATCATCATCTTGAAGCTGCCGGTTGAAGAGGTGTTGAAGATGACGATGGAGGAGATGAGTTGTGTCAAAAAGCAGGCTGACACACAACCTCAATTCCCTGATACTACGTTGATGTATGTCGTAGGCGTACAGAGTGTAGCAAGATCCAAACAGAAGCTTTTGCTCATCGTCACCTGATGCTAAAGACTTCATAACACTTGCGTAATGGGTGGGCATATCAAAAGAGACTTTCCTAGCCCTCAATGACACACACTGACGATTACCCTAGACAGAAAAGTGTAGTCTGCCGAGAAACACTTGCATCATGGAACGAATCAAACGCAAGGAAATGGCAGTCAACGTTTGTGCTATGTATGAAAAGCCGATCCGATCAGACATGCCTACGTGAGAAAGCTTCTTATCGGAAGGTTTGTAGCCTTTGTTCCGGTGATCGATTGACATGAACTAGCAGATCAGGTGAAAGCTTGAGTGAGCTCTGAGCCACGAATGTGATAACGGAGAGTTATCGGCATGCTTCGTGTTGATTACGATTGATTCCCCAGAAAAAACCATCCTTTTTGCGGACTTTATGAGGTGATGTTGGTGATTGAAACGTCATGTGTCTTTTCCCACCAATCCGTCGGTAATCGGCTATGCAAGCAAGTCGATCACGACGAGAAGAGAGCAACGCCCCTGAAAATCAACTGATGATTCATGCATGTTGCATCAATTGAATTAAGCTGAGTTGTGAATTAAGGAAAAGAACGAAAATATGTATAAATTTCGTCTCATCTTAAAAGCTAGGATAAGCTCGCTTGTTTATTTCGGGAAGAGCTCTAATCTTGCAGGGGCTCATCCTGGACTTCAATCTACTCTGCAGCCGGGGACAGCACCTCAATCGTTATCGTAAGGGTTACAAGGGTTCAAGTAAGAGAGAGTCCATAACTTTTTCAAGGACGGGGAATTGGGGATTACGCGTTGGGCTTGTTCTGTGACAGTTTCCTTCTCCATAGCTCCAATGTATCAAGTCCGCAAGCAGCCGAGCAATTCGTCAGGATGGAACCTGTTCGCAACACCAAATCACCCCACGATATCTCGTTATCAACCCACGAAAAACTCCCGCCTGTAGCCGTTTTTTAACTGTCTTGCAGTTTTTGAGTGAGGGGGAAGCCTGGAGGGTTGCAGCCCGGGAAACAGGGCATCCATCCACCAACTGAATTGGAGTTGGAGTGCCTTATCGCCCCAGCCCAGCGGCACAGTGCAGTACCCAAGCCCTCCCTGTGTAAATCCTCTATCTAGAGTACGTGCGGATATTCATTTTCCCATCGTGACCTATTCCTGCATTGACAGTTTTTGGAACTACTGCAACGTTCTTTTCATCAGGCAATTACTTGTTTTCACCGGCTGCAGATTATTCTGCACGTGGGGTCAGGCGGTGACCCCAGGGAAAGGATCTCTAGGCTGTAAGCTGCAGAGATTGTAAAAAAAGACCTGGAGAAGCAGAATCCACTGTTTTTTTTCTTCGTTTCGTGAGAATGCCGGTCAGGAATTAAAGGGCTCGACACCAGTCGTCCATGGCACGGGCACCATTTACTATCCCCGGAGCAACAAAGTCCCCGGCACAAGAATTGGACGAGTTATTTTTACATAAGATTTGCTGCTTGTAGAACACTATCAATCGCATGAGGATGCGTGAGGGGGAATTGACAGCTTCGGTGTTGTACTCTATTGGAGGAGATATCACCGCCAAGCAATCAATATTCGTATAGTGTGCAGTAAGCAGGCAAGCCACTGCATCGTGCTTCACTATCAGCCATATCTTGCTCAAACTCCGGACCGGGTCTGACCCAGGGAGCAAGAATGATTCAAGGTTGCAATTAGAGTGCTAAAATAAATTTAGCAAAGAGCCTCCTAAATTTAAGCTAATTTTACCTAAATATTTTTATCCCACAAGATCCGGGTCCTAGGTTTCCTTGCCTTCTGTAGCGGGCTCAACCGGGGAAGCATAGTATCGTGAAATGCATGCCCGGCACAGACGAACGAGTTTGCGTCTCCATATCAATGGGGAATCAATCCACTTTCCACGTACGCTATGATATATCTACAGTAACATCAAGCAAGGAAAAGAGCTCTAGATCGAGTCTGAATCGGAAATTGATGAATAAGAGAAACCTCGCTGTCTCATGTCCTGGAACATCGGTTAGCTGCTAGTTGGGTGAGCTTCTAAGCAACCAACCGTTTTTGGGAGTAGCAAGACATGAAATGTCTCGATATCAACATCTGAAATCATGCTCATTGAGGTGGATGATGGCGCGAGAGAGAGCCACACGGCGATTAACGCTGTCAACGACAACTCACCAAAGTAACCCAACCCAAAGAACCCGGTGAGAACTTATCAGACCCTTCCATTCTGTTCAAGACGGGAGCTTCAGAAACTGGGAATAGCACTGTGCCAACCTGAATACAGTGCAGTGGAAGCCGTATACGGATAGGCCAGGCCAGTCTAAAAAAAGGGCTTCGCACCACCCACCGCGCACACATCATATGTAATCGCAGCGCATCCCGTCACATCGCCAGCGGATCCACAACTAAAAGCTTGATGCCCAGGATCTTCTGTCAATCCCTGTTCTGCTTCTCGTCTTGATTTCCCAGGTGTCCCAATAGGAGAGGGCCGGCGCCCCCTCCCCCGTGGCTTCAGGCTAGCTTCAGTGAGCGCAAGTTTGCCGTTCAGCACACGGTCTTAACTCATAATGAACAAGCAAAGACGAGAGAGAGAAGAAAAAACAGAGTGAGAGCTAGACTTACAGTGGACAAGGGCTCTAAATGGTGGACAGGGGGGGGACGATGGTTGTATTTTCTACTTCCAGACATGGCGGTTCCTGGTGCTGACTCGTTGGTTGAGACCTGGAGATTCCCCTTCATTTCCCATTCCAAGGCTTGGGGACTGGCGTACCTGAATCTCGTACTTGGTACATTTGATACTCACCCCTACTCTAACCTACCCCTACAAGCTTCAGTCAAATTCAATCAGTTCAGTCCAGTTCCAATCTATTTGCTGACCCCTCCCGTAAGTTACATACCGCATCGACCGTGGCGCGTAGCTTGTATTCTAGCGGGAGTGCCAATCCATATCTTTATTAATGAACCACCCTGCTCCCCCATAACATGAGCATCATACTACTTCTTATCATCCATCGACAAGCTTCAGTATAACTATACCAAGCACCCCCGTCACTTCAATTCTTGATTTCCTCATACTCACTCATCTTACTCCCACATATAGTCAGTTGACTGCTCGTGTATCGTGGACATTCCAAGCTCCTATCATATTACCACCCACACGCTTTCTATACAAGCTTGAGATTGGCCCCCTTCAGCCTTGAGCAACCACGACGTATTATCCGACGATCGACACCTAGTACCTACATCTTACATTGCAGCTTGCATTTACGATACACTGCACCGGCAAAAGGTCTCAAGTAAGAATATTTATACACTGGACGACTCGACTCAAAGTGTTGGCGACGATACTATAACCGCGACCCAATCTTATACATCCTCCTCCCAATTACTACATAATCGCTTCGATGGTCTCGTCATTAGACGTGAGAACCCATTTCTTCTCCGGGCACAACCGATCAACATCAGTATCGAGCATCAGTAGCACAATAGCTTCATATTCAATAAGTCCAGCATCAAAAATGGCATCCGCCGGCGCACAATCATATACCCTTGCTCTTCAGAAGTACATGCTTCTGACAGAACAACACCAAGAACTATGCGATCGCCTCGACCAGATCCGACCCGAGCTCAACATGTCAAGCTGTTCCCACAATTCCTCACCATCCACATCGCCAACCCGATCATCCTCCTCATCCCTCTCGCTCCCGCCCTCACCGAAGCGCCACTCCCGGAGCGGACGACACCACTCGCGCTCCCACGCCCGCTGCAGCGGCTGGGAGGACCGCAATGAACTCACTACAATTCCCGATGAGGAGACCATCTACGAGATTTCAGCAGAAGAGCAGCGCCTCTCGGAGGTCAACGAGAGCATCAAGCGCACTTTGACAGAGCTTCTCAACTGCAGTAGTGTTCGCGCCGATCGGGCGTTTAGAACATGGGTGCAGACGAGACTCATGGAGACTGAGAAGGAGCTTCGCAGCGGGCGGAGGCGACGAAGCTCTGGAAACGAGTAAAATTGAAAAAAAAATTAAAAAAAATTACTCGTGTACTTTTCGCCATCACATCATGTCGACATATACTCACGCAATGTTGATGGTTGACTTACGCGGTGGCAAACATACGCCCCCCAACACAACAAAACTTGGCAATAATTCTAATACCTCTCTCTCCTTTGTCTTTTTATCTGCATTGGCGAAGGCGTTTACGGTCTCAACTCGAGCTGGGAAGAGAAGGGAAAAGCCCACATTCTTACATTCTGGGCAATATCGGACTAGGGAAATACTACAGCATGCTTTGCGAAAAAGCGATTTTTGGGGGGTTTGTTCGTCTTTATTTCTTCCCCATACCCACTTCACTTGCACACATAATCTTCATTTCTTGTCTATTACTTCATTTTTAGGTTCTACAGAACCAACTGCAGATCGTGAGATCGCTCATCGTGGCTTTCATTTTTAAACTTTCATTTACATTCTTGCGAAAGCCACGCTGGATCTCCGAGACATGAAAAAACGCCACAAGTTTATTACCATTATGAAGATCTCCCGAGGAGGAGTTAGTCTTTGTTAGCGATAGCATCAAACCGTGCAAATGAATGCAATCTCGCAAAACAGCCTTATCAATTCAAGCTTCCATCTCTGTAAAGTGAATGCATTCCTGGGTATCATCACTTGGTCTACCGCGTAAACTTCAAGAATGCTATGACCCCAAAACATAAAACATCCAATTACACTTGTCTACCCCGAACTTCTCTCCTCCTCCATAGGCACGTCCGGACGGCCCCGCTCGCTGTTATTGGAATTGCAAAAAATAGATAGCGAAGAAAAACACGCGTCTTACCCACAAAGATCGTCCTTTAATTCCTCCCCTGCTGCATCAAAAACCCGTTGGGGGAAATGAAGATCATCTCGTGCACACTCGCTAACCCAAGACTTTTTTAACTAATTAAGCGCCCAGGCGCTTCTTTTGCGATAACGCTTCTACGCTAAGAATGTCTGATATGAGCTACCAGTGCGCTTGGGCTTAATCGATCACGATCGGGGAGTTCAGTTTTTGCCACTGCGTACACCGCTGATGTGGTCTGGGCCTGAGGATCGACCAAGGTTGTGCACACCGAGAGGTGGAGGATGTCGAGTGCAGGTGAGTGTGTGGTATGTACTGTAGCAAGACCGTCAGGGACTGTGACGTTAATGGATAAGTAGGTTTTTCGATATATTACAGCCCAGCACAAGCTGGAGGCGAAGCGTATGCTATGATGCTGTAGAGTGGCCTGGGAGGTTTGGTTCTAGTGATTGTTACATCACTGTATAAAGAACAGCCTTTGAGCTTTGACTGAGATGAGGATGGTTGAGCAGTTGCTCCGGGTGAACAGTCATTGCGGAAGGCGAAGCAGGGTTGTCGTTATGGGAAAACCATGCCATTCCCGTCTTACATGAAGCAGGATAACCATGATCCTCACATCCACTTTGAGCCTCGAAGACGTACCGGGAAGTCTACCCTAGCGCTCCCGTGGATGACTTTCTACGCGGTTCACCGAGACGTTACCTCAGATCACACCGATGGGAATCACTTCAAACCGTTGTCGATCATCACGACAACGCTCCTCCAACGGTGTTTCTTCAAACGGCCAAGACATTTCTGATAGGGCACATATGATGCTTCATCCCGGACTGTCAAACCCAGAGCCTTGACATGATATGACGTAAACAGGTCAACTGCGCGGGAACATCGAGATCGGGATACCTTCACCTTCCAGAAACAAATAGTCTCACCTAGAAAACAAGAATCCTTGCCAGTCATGGGGTTTGACAGTCGGCGATCCAGACATTTTGCTCCATGTGTACGCCCCCTTGGCACTCCGTTCTACAAATCGCCAGAATAAGAAGAAAGCTTTTTTGTTTCAAGGTAAAGGGTTCTTGCTAAAACGTCATTTTTAGCGGTTCTTGTGGGTTGGGTAAAACAAGGATGGAGATTGAAGCTGAGGGCCGCTTTGTCGGAGTTTGATCCACATGATAGAGTATCGATAGTTGAGCCTGCTAGACCTGTTGTAGATTCTTGTCTTGTAGGGAGTCTTTTGACCCTGTGAAGGGCGCACGGTATAGAATACTGGTCGAGGGGACTATGTGAGAATATCAGAAAAGAAATGCTCAGTTATAGAGCGCCCGCCAAGATGCAAATTGTTCAATGAATTAGAAACGTCTAAGTGGACTGTCCTGATGTAAGACTGAGCATCGCTGTAACGAGAAGGGAGACGTTGGAGGCCAGTCCGTGGGTGGAATCGGGACAAGAGCAGTGATGCATATTTTTGAGAAACTAGTCTCGTATACTCGTCACGAATGGATATGATGTCGACAATGAGATGCTGTTCTGGTGAACTTGAAGTCATCGTGTGATTATGTAATTTCATCACCGCCACCTGTGGCGCTATCCAGAAGGCTCCCCAAAATCGCTCCTTCTCGAAAGCTTCGCGACAGTGAATGGCTGGAGCAGCTACCTCATATAACCTTCCATCCATTCTTGGGCGAACGCGTCCTTCTCTTTACAGCCTCTTTTCGCATTCAATCAATTGATTCGGCATCGCGTAACAGAGGAGATAACATCGGTTATCATGTCAGTTCTCTTGGAGACCAGTGAAGGCGACATTGTCATCGATCTTCTGGTCGACCATGCACCCAAACTCTGCGAAAAGTAAGTCATTCCAATGCCACCTTATTACTATCACCGAGCCGCTGAAATAACAGATGATATAGCTTTCTGAAGCTTTGCAAGGCCAAATACTACAACTTCTCACCTGTTCATTCTGTTCAGAAGAACTTCTCTTTCCAAACCGGCGATCCTCTCGGCCCTCTTTCCAAAGAATCCGATGGCGGCTCTTCAATATGGGGTCACATATCCGGCGACCCCGCGAAACGAACATTTCCGGCCTTCTTTCACCCCAAGTTGAAACACTTGGAGCGAGGAACAGTCAGCATGGCTACAGCGCCCCTCCAGTCCGATCCTGATACACGTGTGGCTGGATCTCAGTTCATTGTCACATTGGGCGAAGACACAGACTATTTGGATGGCAGGGCAGCGGTCTTTGGAAAGGTTGTCGAAGGCTTTGAAGTGCTGGACAAGATCAATGAGGCGATCGTGGACGAGAAGGGCTATCCGCTTATCGACATTCGAATCAAGCATACAGTTATTCTGGACGATCCCTACCCTGACCCGCCTGGCTTGAGGGAGCCGAGCTCGAGTCCCCCTCCGACCGCCCAGCAGTTGAAGACTGTTCGAATCGAAGATGAGGCAGCATTACATGCAGATGACGGTGTCGACGAGGAAGAGTTGGAAAGGAGGCGTCGCAATCGCGAGGCACAGGCGCAGGCCCTCACTCTGGAAATGATGGGAGATCTGCCATTTGCAGAGGTCAAACCTCCGGAGAACATTTTATTCGTCTGCAAATTGAACCCCGTGACTGGCGACGAAGATTTGGAGCTCATCTTTGGCCGTTTCGGCAAGATTTTGAGTTGCGAAGTTATAAGAGACCAAAAGACTGGCGACAGTTTACAATATGCATTCATCGAATTTGAAGACAAGGCGTCATGCGAGACAGCCTACTTCAAGATGCAGGACGTTCTCATCGACGATCGCCGCATTCATGTGGACTTCTCTCAGAGTGTCAGCAAACTGAGCGATGTGTGGCGAAAGGATACGAACAGCAAGCGAAGGGCGACTGCTCATCGAGGCGGATGGGGCGGTGTCGATGAGCTCGAGAAGCGCCGACAATACCGAGATGAGGGAGAAAGGATTACGGGTGGTAATTACAGAATGGTTCACGGCGAAGAGGATATGAAAGGCAGATTGGGGCGCAGTGGACAGGACCAGGAGAAGGATGATGTACCTTCTCCAAGACCCCATGATAATGAAGGGCCATCACGTCGACGAAGCCGGAGTCGGAGTCCACGGCCAAGAGATCGAAGTCGGGATCGATATCGCAAACCACGAGATGACCGTCAAGGCGACCGGCGTGATAGAGATCATGATACAAACCGATATCGGGACCGTGGCCATGACCGTCGAGACCGAGGGAGAGAAAGGGATCGATATGGACGGGACGATTATGATCGCAGGTCAAGGAGATAAGGAAGGACTGGTGGATTGCGAAACGCATCACAGCAGTGCAACGCTCACAAGCCCTGGCGCACTGAGGCGCAATACCATTGACGGCAAGCGTTCAGCGTTACTCTGCGATGCAACAGCCTCAGCTAATTTTAATACGGAGTGCATCGTACGGCATTACACGAAAATGGAATATCCCCACAACACGAGTTTGACAGCTACCTTGACAGAGAACCTCGTTGAATTCAATGCTTTACTTCGTGATATGCAAACACCAACTTCCTCTCATCTCACATACGGTCCTTCACCGGAGCATCTGCCCCAAGCAACGGAAGACAATGTGGGCTGCTCAGTTGAGCACGCGCTGAACACCGTCTACGCATGAGCGACGTTATTCTGACCGAAATGTACCGATGACCGTGGGTCGGCGGGGAGGATCTGTCTCCCGCTGTTGAGCTACCACGGCGTCGCTCTGGATGAGATCTCCGCGCCTACCCCATCTCTTTTTGCCATGGCATCGCTTGCCGGCGATATCCCTAAGCTTCTACCAACGCTTTTGACGTTGTCATACCTGACAGGTCTTTTAGGATGTCCAGCAGATCACAACGCCCAGCAAGGGGAATCCACTCTCGTCAAAGCATCCAGACATTATAGACCACCTAGACCAACACCCCACAACATGTTTGGCTTTACCTCCAAATACTGTTTTTTGTACGAGCTTGCTGGCTGTCTGTCACTCAGTCGAACACTCCAGAATCTGTCTCTGCTTCTCTATCTATAGATCAAAAATCCGTCATTCTCGGCTATGCTTGCTTCTCCTGTGTCTTCTAGAGACACGGGCGGGCACAAACCCCAGCTCATCAATGCAAGGCACGGGCGTGAGACGCCATACTCTCACCACATCGAAGACTATGTAACACCCCAAGTAAGGCTTGTTACGGTCAAGCTTGGGCTTATTCGACAAGCATCGAGCCCTGAGCCCTGTCACCTGAGCTGTCTTAGTCAACGAAGATTCCTTGAACAGGCTCTGGACTGAGAGATGCGGCTGCTGCCCAGGGTACGTAGATGGATCAATACGGTTGTCTCAGATCGCCAATGAGCTCGGTACTGGTAACAATGACTGGGGACGATTGCCTGTACTACGCTGAGGTACTCCGATATCTTTCAACAACACGAGCTACGGGTTTCGAGGACCGATGACCGAAGCAGAAGCAATGTTGCCTGGTAATTGCATCATTGCAGCTTTGGTCATACATAGCTCGGGGACTCATCCGTCGACAAGACGGCAAAATGGTAAGTTCTGATCGGTCGGTGTTGTGGATTTTGGTCCATGTAGTGACGCCGACACGCCATGTCCAAGCATGAAATCATTCAGGCAAAACGTGTCGAGATGTGCAACTGCGAGACGCCAAAGCCCCGTCCGCCGTGTTTAGCGGCCATGGGGCGGGCTTGACTGCGATTTCAGTCTCCAACGGGAGCCGACATAGAATCAATATAGGCCCAGTGGCCTTGTGATGTTTCTGCTAAGGAAGCAGTTTCAGATTGTTCTCTGCATGTGATCCAACCTCCGGATCTTCATATCGAGCTTCCCCGAGACTGTTTTGCGGATCGCTACAGATCATTGCTACAATCAAGGGTATAAAATTCCAGTTGGACGGAGTTTTGGTCAGCCATCAAGCAGTCTATCCTCCTCCTTTAGTGGGCCACGAGAGGTTTCTAGGTGAACCCCTTGGTTGAGTGACCAATAGTATGTATTGGTGGAAGCACAGCGCGGGTAGACGCAGCTTCATGCGTCGCACCCTTAAATGACAGTTGGGCGAACAGTATCTTGTCGGGTTGTTGATGAAAGAAATTTCCGCCCTGGATGCTGCGCTTGCTGTATTATCACGGACCGTCTTCTCTTTTGAGAATTGGTGTTGTCTTCTCACAGATTGTGGGGCAACCGTAGAGGAGAGAGAAGAAGCGAGCCTGCTGTATCAAGGTGGTTATTTTGCCGTACTGTGTATGCAGTCTGGGCATGACTGATGAGATGAGTCGCGATACGAGACGATCGTTTCTTGACTTGAGAAGGCTTGCCCCAGAACCAATTGAAACGGGCTTGACTCAAGAACGGCTGTTTGATCCAGCTATGAAATAAAGTGAAGACATCGAACGATGTCTATGTTACTGTGTCAAGTTTGAACTTCGTACAAGCCCCGTTCGGTCAATGGACTTGGAGACGAGATATTTCACAAACGACATTGTCTTTGCCTCTACTACTTGAGACAGTTCTATTGTTTGGGGATATTCACTCGAACAGCGCCACCGATGTGGAATCGTGCCTCAGCCTTGGAAGACCCCCGAAGGGTGTCAGCCCGAAGCCCTATGCGTTTGATGCAAGCAAGACATCGCGCCACACGAACGACAAGGGCAAGACCTCCGCCACTGGTAGCAAATCCCTGTAGAAGAGCATCTGTGTGTCTCTCGTGGCGTCTTTACCGAAATCTGTTCTCGATGCGCAGGCGCAGACTCAAGCTTGTTCCAACTGCAAGTCATCGGACCTAGAGGACCTATCGGCTCCCATGGTTTCTGGACGTGGTTAGTGTTTGGCATTATTTCTGCAATGCATGCCCCCTCTTGGCCGGGCTCTGGCTTCCATACTATATTTACACACGCACCGACACGCACCGTTTGGCGGCCTGTCCCCAATGCGGATAAGAGTCCTGACTGCCACTCCTTGCTTTTGCATGTTGCTAGCTCTTGAACATCTTGGAAGTTAACCCTTTGTATCCTGGTTCTGCAGATCTAATGCCGGACAACTCAACTCATTTGTGGAGACGTATTCTTGTGTAACCATCGCCACGGTGGCATACCCTTTTTCGTCAAGCTGTGATCATTTTCTATGCCGTTTGTGCGCTGCCTCTCACTTTTGTGTTGGGACCAATCTTGAGCATCAGAGTACCCAATACAAGCGAACTCAGGCCACAGGCAGGATACTGCATCTTGAGTGGGGCTTAGAGCAGAATCATGCATCTTACACATGCAAAGCCTCGCCGTGAGAAAAGAAAATTCACGGAGCAACGTCAAAAGCAAGTCAAACAGCGTTTCAATGGCCTAGGATGGCTGTTGTGGTGTGTGAGGTGACTTTGTGCCTCAGTCTCGCCCCTGGACTAACGGGAAGAGTTTCTTTCCATGGGCACCAGCATTAGATGCCTTGTCGACCACGTTTTCAGGTGTTTGTTGTCGAAACATTGGTATCTGCAACAGTATCTTGGCTTCGATATTACCGCACACACCAGCAAGGGTTATAGACCCACCACCACCCAGCTACCGGGTTAAGAGGCTGCGATCCTATCGAGATGTGTTGATCGATAGCATGGATTGTAGATGACCCGTGTATAAGACAAGATCAGACAAGACAATTGCAAGGGACAAGGTCCAGAGCTTCATGGTTGAAAGCCTACTGTGCGTGCTTCATATACCGAAGTACCTGTCGATTACTGTAGTGCACGCCTGTTACACAACTGGATCACAAGCAGCAAGTAACAGCATTTCTTGACGACTAGCGTACGTTGCGCGACAAGCGAAGGATATCTCTGCACTCCAAGTTCTGACGGAGGCTAGATCAGTCAATCGTTTAGATTCACAACTGGGTTTCGTGGTTCCATTGCAGGCCTGTCCTTGTCTGTCAAGGTTTTGTGTCTTGGTGGGGTTTGCTGCCCCAGACATAATATCCGTTTGCTGAGATGAGCCAAGACGGTCTCGTCTTGTCTACAGCTTGAGTGCTTCCGTTGTTCCAAGACAGGAACAGGAGCTGTTTGACAAACAAAACGGATTAGGATCTTCGACTAGCTCGGTTGTTGCAGTGTCAGATCTGCACGGGCTTGCTTATCGGCCGACGTCTCGCTTCAAGTGTCGTATGGCATGGCAGCACAGTCGCACCCTCAACTGTATACTTGTAGAGCAATTTCTATGACTTCAGCACGACTCAGTCCACTCCAGATAGAGACAGTCCGTGTGGGGATGCTCGTTTCAGGTTCTGAACAGTCCAGCCCAGCTCAGGCTATCTGCATCCCATACGATCTGGGGAAGCCCAAGACCGATCAACTAGATCTGGCTGCCTGCCATTTTAGGTTGGAAGCCCGTTTGGATTCGCTCCATCAATGCCATGATAGTGAGGGAATCGCTGCCTCATGGTAATCCTGCCATCATGCAAGCCACCTGTAATTACCCGTGGCATTCTCGCAAAGCTAGTAGCCTCCAGCCAGACAATTTTTGCGTAGCGCTGATAGGTGAGGAGGACGTTGATTGAGGGCTCTGGGAAAATGTCATCTGTTGTACGAGGTGTCCCTCCATTGCACAGAGCACCGGAGGAGGTGCCTCGATGATTCTATACTCCCTGATTGAAGTGGATCTACTCGGTGCTGCCAAAGATTAGGGCCGTTTATTGGTAGGAAGGGGAAGTCGTCGTTGAGCTTGGGCGAAGCAAACACTATTCAAACGGCCATACCCAGGAGCGGTCTAAGTCAGTGAGTGGTACGGAGTATATCAGGATGCCATCGGCTGCAGATCTTCTGGTCTTTGGATCTCTTGTTTCTTTCGGTCTTGTTGATTTCTACTTCCTCAAAAAATCCAAATTCTGTCAAGTCGAAGTTGACGGGAAGTGGTAGTCTTAATCTTTCACTCAACTGTCCAACAAGTCGACGGCAACAAACTCATTGTTCACTTATACTTCTTTCGTTACCGAGAGTCCCGACGGACGAGTGCTTGCAGCCCGGGAACGACTTCAAGCTTTGGACTTTGTCTTTTCACGGCCGTGGGATCTTTTTTGAGACTATTCCTGTGATAAGACATCACCCAACAAGAAAGATTGTCAATATCTATGAGGCAGTTCGACAGGCAGCCACTCTGAGTCTTGAATTAGACCCTAGTCCTTCGTTTTCACTCCTCGAATACCCGTAACTGGACCGGCACAATGGTCAGTCAAAGCTGTTACTCGACAGATCCGCGGCGATTTGGGCCGAGCCGGGTGAACATCTTTTCATACCCGGAGCGTCGGGGGACCGCTTACCCCATTCATCCTGAGACGAGGACAACTATCATGAGCGAGAGGGATGACGATGTGACTCCCCAGAGGAAGCGCATCGCGGTAGCAGTAAGTGAAAACCTCCCCCATCCCCTTACTTACCTGGTGTGTGGTGTGTGCGCGAGACTTACATAGTTGTGTAGCGGGCTAACAACAGATCCAGTGTGGTCGGTGTCGAAAGAGGAAGATTCGTTGCAGTGGCGATACTGGCAACGGAGGACCATGCACCAACTGCAAGAATGCAGGCCATGAGCCTTGCCAGTTCCTCAGAGTATGTTTTCACGTAGAACGATGCTGTGTAGTTTATTACTTACACTATGGACTAGGTTGCGTCTCATGAAGCACCTATCGTGAAGAGTGAAGGCTTTACTTACAGCCTTGAAGCTTCTCGACAGTATCAAGCGAGAGGAAGCTCTGCCATACCGTCTCTGCCTTCGACTGCCCCAGCTTATACTGATGGCGTGCCATCCTACACCAGTGATTCATTTGTCTATCGTACCCCTACTGCCTATGGATATGGTACGAAGCCGTACTGCCCCCTTGCAACCTGGGGTCATGGATACGCGGATGATCCAAGCTACTACAACAGCATGTACCAAGCACCCTATCATGACTCGGAATATGCAATCAGCCATCGAATAGCCTCTGGAACCCCAGGAAAGTCTGCCCTCTGCGTGGACATGGAGCCAAACTACAACTACAGTGGTCCAAACAGTGTCACGAGCTTGGTACATCGACCTGCTCCAGTAACTACGGACTCGGCGAGCCTCGCGTACCAGACCATGATGCCAGACTCCACCAAGAGCCTTGGTTTCCAGAACATGGCAGGAAGCGTCAACATGGGGGATAGGCTACTGCCCGCACCAGTAGGACGGACCGTGCTCCCCAACTCGATGGGATCGTCTTACAAGAACGATTCTGGTAGCTCTATCTACAGCAGCAGTAGCAAGTCGTCGCAAGCTTCGACATCGGATACGTCGCCTGTGAGCAGCACCTCCGAGGCGCCCTCGAGTTACACAAGTTACGAGTCCTCAAGCATGCCCTCCACCTCGGGCTGTCTGCCCTCGTATCCTGCGAACCTCGCTCATCACTACGGCCGCCAAAGCAATGACTACTACTCCTACACTGGTCCTTCGGATGCATCCGTGTTGGGACCGACCGATTCCATGCGTCAGGGCCCTGAGATGACGTACCGCTACATAGACACAACCAGCTCAGTCACGGCGGCACCTCCAACTACTGCTCGTCGCGACATGCCCACCCTTAACAGCGGTGGCATATCATCCTACCCGCTGGGCCACAGCAACACGCATTACATGACGCACCAATCTGCAGCTTACATGGTGCCTCCTGGCGATCTTGGAAGCGTTGGGGCAGACGCCGCCGCGGACAGCTACCGCAAGGCCACGGGGACGCTGCGAGCTTGATATTTATTTGATACGAAGCTGGACTACTCGGATTAGCTGCGACTACTACAACTGTACATTGTTTGCTTGCATTGATACACGGCTTTGAGGTTTTACAGTGCGCTATGTTTTCATTTGGGCAGGCATTTCGGTCATTGCCATTGGCATTTCACTGTCTGTTGTTGAAATGGGTTGGGTCTTTACGGGGTCAACGAAGTTGAGGTCGTTGACGAGGCACGAAAACGCACAATATATGTTGTGATGGGACGAATGTCCAACCAATGTCAGCTCGCTTGTCATGGACGAATTACCCATCGATCATCCCGCCGTCGGAACAACCTCGACTTGAGAGGCTATTAGTCCTCCAGAGAATTCACAAGACGATGAGCACAGCGTTCACCGAGGAAGCACGTCAAGCGTTGGTTTGTGCCACGGTGGCGTCTCGGTCGAGTCTTATCTCCCACCCCGATACATGAGTTACGTGTTTTTTCTTTCTTTCTGCTTTTCCATTTTTATTTGGATGATCGGTCGTCAAAGTGTGCAGCATATCGCTCTTTCTTACCTTTGACCTCCTTTGGCGTTTTATCCCCAGGGCAGGGCAGGGCCGGGCCTTGCCTTGCCTTGCAACCCTTGATTTTGGAGTCTTTTGGTACAAGAGAGGAAAACAGGTTGCTGCGTCGGTGAACACAGTCATACCATTGGGCCCGGACTGCATGAGTTATCAGACCTTGGAGTTCTGGGAGAAAGGAAGTGAGGTGTTTTGGTCTGTTCTGTTGGGTGCATAAGTCTGTACATTGCTTTATTTTCGGACAACAAAAAATGGTGAAAGTCAAGATTGAGAGAGAGGAGGAACCGGTCGGATAATGGATGGATGATGAACGACTGGACTTTGTCTAAGCTAAGTTAGTTGAAAGAGCTGACGTCGTTTGACGAAGCACCTGTGTACATGTATGCAGCACCTTGAGCATTGAGTACTCATTAGTGAGTCTGCTCTTCAATAACATGTATCTCTACGATGTGTAACTATTCATTGTTCACCGATCTTGTTGTGAATTGTCTTCCGAATGACAATTGGCAAATTTCGAAGCCGAAGGGTAAGGTAAATAAATGCAAGACACTATCGAATCGCCCTAATCGCGCCAAATTAGAGCCCTTGAGTTGCAATATAAAACCCCTGATATCGTGTAATGAGGCTCACGATCACATGGAGGAGATCAACCCAGAATAGGAAAAAGACAAGTCGTTAGTCCCAGGCCCACAGCGGGGTTCTTGGACGTTCTAAAAACGGAGCTACTCCGGTACTTTTCCCTACAAGAGCCCGGAATCACCACGTTCGTGTCCCGTCGTTATAGTGGCTAGAGCGGTTCACTGGAGGGGAAGGGGGAGCCAAATTTGGGTGATGGGGGGTTAACGTAACTGATGGGTAATGCTGTGACTTCCCCTCCAAGGGCTCCGTCATAACTGCTGTCATCATCTGCTTTCTGTTTGGCCTAGGTACTTTGCAGTTCCTGATCTTTTCTTTTCTTCTTTGCGATTGATAACTCAGAAGATTTTGTATCAAAGGCATAGACTTGCGCTTCGATCCTAGACGTTTGACCCCTCCAAGCTAAGCTATAGCTTCATTGTCGCATTCGCCGCCAACAACCAATATCGCAAACATGCATGTTCCTCTACTTCGCCTACAATGTGGCGTCAACTCGTACGCCTGGGGAAAGAAGGGCAATGATTCTGCCGCTGCGCGATTTGCTGCCGCTACGCCCTCTGATGACCTGAAGATCGAGTCTGATACTCCATACGCAGAGGTGAGCATCTATCTACATGATGTGTCTATAGCTCATGCTAACAATCGTCTGCGCAGTTGTGGATGGGAACTCATCCCTCGAACCCTTCTCGAGACCTCAACACCGGCCGAACCCTCCTTGATCTTTGCGAGGACAACCAGTCCCTCCTCTCGCAAACCATCTCCTCCCACTACGGCAGCAAGCTTCCCTTCCTCTTCAAGGTGCTCTCCATCGCAAAAGCGCTCTCGATCCAAGCCCACCCCAACAAGAAGCTCGCCGAGCAACTCCACGCTCGCGACGCAAAGAACTACCCCGATGACAACCACAAGCCCGAAATGGCCATCGCCATTACCCCCTTCGAGGGTCTCTGCGGTTTCCGACCCCTCACTGAGATTGCTCACTTCCTCGACACAGTGCCTGCGCTGAGAGCGCTCGTGGGCGAAGAAGCTGCCAAGGAGTTTGCGCAGATTGCCAAGGATGGTGAGGAGGGTGTCACGGATGAGAAGAAGAAGTTCCTGAAGAAGGCTTTTGCTGCGCTCATGGCGTCGTCTGCTGAGGATCTTGCTGAGCAGATGCCCAAGCTTGTTGAGCAAGCGGACAAGGAGGGCGCTGAGTTTGCTGGCGGTGGTGTCCCTGCTACTTCTGGCGAGAAGCTCGCTGAGCTTGTGAAGCGAACACATGGCGAGTTTGGCGACGACATTGGATGCTTTGTGCTCTTTTTCCTCAACTTCGTTACTCTGGAGCCTGGAGAGGCTTTGTTCCTAGTCGCCGATGACATTCACGCCTACATTTCCGGCGACATCATGGAGTGCATGGCAGCTTCCGACAACGTTGTCCGCGCCGGCTTCACACCCAAGTTCAAAGACGTCTCAACCCTCGTCGACATGCTGACCTACAACTTCGCGCCCATCGAGCAACAAAAGATGACACCCGCCGAATATCCCTACGCAACACTCAACCGCAACGCCTACAGTTCCGGCTCAGCAGTGGTGCTCTACGACCCACCCATCGAGGAATTCAGCGTCGTGCGTACCCTGCTTCGCGGCAATGGCGCAAAGGCTACTTTTGAGCCTATTGAGGGACCTAGCATCGTCATCTGCACCAGTGGAAAGGGGAGAATCGCCGTTGGGCCTACGAGCCATGAGATGAAGGAGGGGTATGTGTACTTTGTGGGTGCTACGGCTGAGCTTGTTCTTGAGAGTGAGGGGGGTGAGGATGATGAGTTTACGACGTTCAAGGCGTTTTGTGAGATTGATGATTCTGAGAAGCAGAAGCTATAGATGATATGGGAAGGGTGTGAGTGTGAAAATTGGTGTTTGTGGTAGATATACTTTTAATGAGGAATAAAGAATCATGATGGTACTCTATGGTCCGATATTGACTTTGGAATGGGTTCATGCTGTATTCGAAGCTGATTCGTGAAGGCCAGGAGAGATGATGGGTAAGTTTGAACTTTAAGTCACTTCTTATCCTCCTGATATCAATGCTGTTTATTTACATCTCAACACCATGCTCTACAGTTCATGAGGTATCATGATACAGTGCCAATAATCATTGGTCACACCGTTATCGGTGTCATGATAAGGAAGCTTCCCCTCAAGCCCCTCCAACTGCGGAACCTCTTTTCCTCACCGCCTTTTGTTCTGCCGCGGAGGATGCTCCTTCGGCACTGGATCACCAGCCTCAACTGTTAGAGAAAGACTAAGCACCATCACGATTGACACGAGACGACACGACATGATACCCGACGATTACACTATTGAACAATAATAAGCTTTCAACTATACCTCAACTCTATTCTACATACTTCATGACATGATATAATAACTCTATTCGCTTATAAAATCCGTCACAGCCTCTCTCCTCTTTTGCTCACTTTGCCGATCCCTTCTCATCTGCGACGCGCCTTCTGTCTTAGTCGCCTTTCCTTCCCCATACCATCCCGCCTCGGCCTGTGAGCACTCGGGCCTCTCTTAACTCAGGTTAGTCCAATTTTTTCTCATTGAATTCATGAATCTCATGCGCTTCAATTCCCTTTTTCAATTGCGCTTGCTTTTGTCTATTCCTTGTCGTCTCGTCGTCATAATGTTTCCTTCCTCGGGTTGATTCTCATCGCAACATTCTGTTTAGGCGGTGGTATCGGGGCAGGATGGCTAACGGGCAGAAGCCTGCGCGGGACGAACTCAAGAACCTCCAAGAAGATCTCGGCCCCTACTACCAGATTCCCTTGAAGCCTAGGCGAAGCGGTACTCATTCAAGGGAGAATAGCTTTCAAGAGTCTCTGCGCCAGTCCTCAAACACGCCGGAGCCGAAACGATCAGGCTCGAAGCGACAGGATCCTTCGAGCAGAGATTCCACCCCAAACCGTCCGACCAAGTCGAGAACCAAGAACCATAGTCGGGACATTACTTCAGACGCGGGCACGCCGAAGAGGTCGCCGAGAAGTGAACATAATACCCCGCGGCCGGAGTCGGTGAAGCCGGAGCGCCACAACCGCGAGATGTCGCAACGAAACAGAAGCGGACGGGCGTCCAACCGCAACAATGGTAATACACATGGAGAGGAAGTACAGATATGGGAGCTGTGCAAGAGTCAAGTGGGGGAGATTGTGTCTGGAATCAATGCCGAGAATGATAGTCTTACGGAACTTGTCACGATGGATAAACAAGTCGGTACGATGGACTTGGAAAAGATTCCGAGTGACTCGTTGAAAGAGATGGAACAGCTATGTCGGACAGGGGTTAAGCACTCGGAGGCTAACATGTCAGCACTCAAAAATACTATCGAACAGCTTAAAGTGTTGCGCGCCGTGGTGCACGCCAAGGAACAGCAGGATGCTCAAGCAGCGGGGCCTGGTAAGAGGAACGCTCGAGACAGCACGACGGCAGCATCTTCGCTGTACGACTTTGACGGGGCTGGTGATTCACCCGTGCCGAGCCCAATTGGAGGATCAGCAAGAAAATATGGCGATCGAGCAAGAGAACGCGAACGAGAACGCGAGAGGGAAAGAGAACGAGATCGTGACAGCATGCCCCCAAAGGCCGATAGTGTCGAGCCTCAGGGGTCAGTTGGAAGCGGTGTCGGATCAGGGAACAACAAGTCCAAAGTTGTTTTCTCAAAAGGCGATGCAGTTGCATTCAAACCCAAAGCGTTGAATGGGGATACAATATCAGACTGGATACTTGGAGAAGTCGCGCAGGTGATGGGCGAGGGCAAGAGCCGACGATACAAGGTCCTCGATATAGAACCCGAGGACCAGAGCAAACAGAAGGAGTACCGATCAAGTGCCAGCAGTATGATTCCCATCGCACCTGAGAGTCAGGCTTCGACGTTGAAGGATTGGGAATCAGGCAAGGTGGTGCTAGCGCTGTATCCTAACACGACCACGTTCTACAAGGCGGAGGTTCATAGCATGGACAGCGACGGCAAGGTCAATCTCAAGTTTGAAGGGGAGAATGACTCTTCAACACTACAACAGGTGGAGAGGAGGTTTGTGATTGAATACCGAGCATAAGCCTGACTGCACCGTAATATACGTTGCTACCTGGAGATATGTGCCAGGAGTTGCTATATGCTCCGGTGCGTTTAATGACAACGTTGCAGTGGATATGATAGGCTTCCAGGAAAACAGTCCATAGAGCAGTTGCTTACGAAGCAATAGCAAGCATCAATTGAGTATTATTACCGTTGATATTGGGCACGATATGAAGTTGACCGAAGGACCGAAGTGAAGTGATTTAAGGCCTACGCTAATAAGAAGAGCCTCGGAGGTTATTAGTGTTGACCCTTGCTATCCATCCAATGGACGAACGGGTTGATTGATGGTTGTCGGTACGGAGTGATAAGGTTGTTTTTATGGCTGGAATTTGAGCCAGGTCACTCAGGTCACTCTAAGCCAGACCGCCCAGCCCAGTTCGGGTACCTTACAGTGACCGTATCTCATTTCAGGGACTGGACAGGGGACCCAAGTGGCCTATCGTCATAAGGGATTGGCGCTGGCAACTGTCCCCGCCCGCGTGGTTGCCCCGTGCTGGGCGCTAGGCCGAGAGGGGCTCAGGGCCAGGGGAAGGGAAGCAGCAAACAAGAGGGATTGACCCGTCCGTCCCTTTTTCCCCCCCTGACGGGGGGAAAAAGAGAAGAGTCCAGATTTGATTGATGCTTGATACTAGATCCATTTCTCTTTGAGGGCACTTTACTGCAGTATTCCAACGTCTACCTACGTCTACGTCTAACTAAGTCTTCATTCGACTGGCAGTCAGTGTCTCTTGTCGAAACGACCTTGCGATACGGATAAACAAAACAAAACAAAACAAACAAACGTTGCGATACGCGCCAACGAACAGCACAAGGTGTATGTATTGGGTCTTTTCTATCTGCGACAATCAACAAACGACTCGGGACACGACAAGAGTGGGAATCAGCAGCGGGGAGATACGAGAAACCTGGAGCCTTGATTGCTTTTTGTCGAGATCTCGCGCCTTTCTTTGGCGAACAAAACGTCAGACAACAACAATTACATTGATCAATCAACACCTGTTGTAGTCAGACACACCATTCTCTGTCCCCCCGTTGCATCGGAGAGCGTTGTTGTCTTATTGGTATCACTCGAGAAGCGAGGCTGACACATTGCGCTGCGAGCAGGTTTCGAAACGAAACACGACAACTCAACCCAACCCAACCCAACCCAACCCAACCCAACTCCCTTTGTATTCCTATCACATCACACCACCACCGCCACCCACGAGCGCATACCGAATCAACATAACCGGACACGTTCTGCACAAGCCGCAATCATGGGCGGCCAGTTCTCAAAGATGATGGGCAAGATCTTCGGATCAAAGGAGATGCGCCTCCTCATGCTCGGTCTCGACGCTGCTGGAAAGACGACTATCCTCTACAAGCTCAAGCTGGGCCAGGACGTCACTACGATTCCCACGGTCGGCTTCAACGTCGAGACGGTTACGTACAAGAATGTCAAGTTTAACGTTTGGGACGTCGGCGGTCAGGACAAGATTCGTCCTCTGTGGAGGCATTACTTCAGCGGTGAGTTATAACGGGCGGTCCCGAAGAATGGAGTCAAATACTGATGCTTTTTGGGGATGCAGGTACTCAGGGTCTTATCTTCGTTATCGACTCTTCTGATAGGAACCGAATGGAGGAGGCTAGACAAGAACTTCACCGAATCATCAACGATCGTGAGATGAAGGACAGTCTACTACTCGTGTTTGCCAACAAGCAAGATTTGGCAGAGGGTATGTCTCCCTTTGACCCCCTCCCCCCCTTGTACGATTCCGCTAACGAGGTGCAGCTATGAAACCCCAAGAAGTCACCGAGGCTCTTCAGCTCTCCAAGCTCAAGGACAAGGTTTGGTACGTGGTGCCCAGCTGCGCCACCACGGGCGAGGGTCTTCTCGAGGGTCTGGCGTGGTTGTCCAACAATGTCAAGGCCCCTCCGACTCCGGCTAAGAAGTAGACGCGGAGCGAGTCATGCGACGTTTCTCGTCTTCACCCTGAGGGCTTTCCAACTACCACACTATCTCGAAACGATCCCGAATTCTCTTCTACCTCCCGAACCTGCATCTTGATATTAAGAGGTTACAAGCGATACTACGCTTGAGGCAAAGGAGGATGCTTTCGCCCACACCACATCTCGGGATCATACCAGCCCTCCTCTCCGTACGGAGAAATCACCCCCTCAAACCCTCATCTACGCCCTTTCCAAACTCCTCACACCAAAACAACTCGCCGAATTTGCTGAAATACCCGGACTGTTTATCATATCTTGTCTGCTTCTTCTTTTTTTTTCTTAATTCTTCTATTCTATCTTATGTCCCACGGGGGAAGTTAAACTCTTGTTGATGAAGGGGGGATGTGGGGAGGAACTTTACACACACAACAACAATGATAAATAATTCACACGGGTGGAGCAGGCAGTTTGTGGAAAAAAAGAGAAGAGAAGAGATAGGCAGACGTATCTGAGGCATGTCGACCTCGAAAGTCTTTTTTGTATTGTTGAAATCTTTGCCGTTTGCTGCTTTTTTATGCGCTCTTTGTCTTTTTTTCCGTATCGTTGGTGAAAGAGATTCTGTGTTGAAAATAATGTCACTGGGCCCCCCTTTTCTATGGTATTTGTCTTAATGATATGGCACCCTTTTTTTCACTTCTTGGGGTGGTGATATGAGATGGTTGGGAGAAGGGTGAGTTGGCGATGTGGATTTAGTGATGAGTAGAGGGTAGGTAGGCAGTTGAGATGAAGAGAGATAAATACGACCATGTTTAAACGCTTCACGCATCCTTGTTCATGGCAGTCCATTCTCCAAGCGGTACCTGGCTGCTTCTCTTGCTAACAGCAGTGCTTCCTCAAACTCTTATACAGTTGTTCCTCAGCTCTGGTAAAGAGTAATCGTCTCCCGCCATGTCGCATGCCGTTCAAGAATGAGGACCTGAAGACTTCCGCTCGCTGTCCTTCCCAGAATGGACTATAGAACTTTCACCTGTATCCTGAATAAGTTGTAGTGAAATAATCTCCATTATAATGAACGCCGGGTATATGCTATAGTAACCGTCCTATCTATCCGCTCGGCCCAGAATGACAGCCAAAATCCGTGTATACATGAACGCCGTACCACGCCAAAACAATAATCATTGATACAATCCTCCCCTTGCCTGACGATGTGGAAAATGCGTTGCACACCATCTACAGAAGCATGAAGATGGGTGAGTAATCTGGTAGTAAACCATCGAAGGGAGAGTAAATAGTTCAGGCCGAATGATCGATGGGTGAATGACCCAAGGACGAACAGTTCGTCGGGCATGGCCTCTTACCACCGTGGATTCCTACCCCTTCTGCCTCTTGGCAGGCCTTATCAACGAGTCATCCGGTAATCCACTCCGCTTCGTACCCGGAAGGCTACTCGTCCGTATATCGTTATCATCTTGACTCACTCGTCGGCATGGATATTCGTTCTTGCAGCCCTCGAAACAATTCGCACTGACACGGTCGCCGGTTGAGAAGAAGGGAGATTGAAGGGCTTGGGCGGCTGTGAGACGCTTTGAGGGGTCGTACTCCAGAAGGCCTGCGAGGAGCTTGTAGCCTTCTGAGCCGAGAGAGGCAAGTGGTGGTGTGCCGCCGGGGGCGCTTGTGTGGTTGATGGTGCTGTAATACCACTTCTCGAGGTTTGAACCGCCTGGGGGAGGGGGCGGTGGGTTGCGGGAGCCGTAGTGGCCGTGGTGATGATGAGGATGATGATGACTATGGTGATTGTGGTGAGATGATGCCATAGAGTTGGCGAGAGTATTGAGTTGGTTGTATTCGGGCATGGTCGATAATAGAGGCCACTTATCCTTTGTTGGTACACCCATGATTTCGATAATCTTTTGCATCTGGTTGCGTTGAAAGGGAACTGTCTTCTTGCTATCCATTTTGGCTTCCTCTCCCTTAAATATCGGCCTCAAGGAAAGAAGTTCGGCGAAAATGCACCCAACAGCCCACATGTCGATGGCAGGCGTGTAGTGATATGAACCGAGAATGAGTTCGGGAGCCCGATACCAGATAGTAACGACAACCTTGTCGCCACTGAAGAGAGAGTGCAGTGGTTTATCGAATCGACGTGCTAGACCCAAGTCTCCAATCTTTACTTCGCCTGATGAAGTGACCATGATGTTGGCGGGTTTGAGATCACGGTGAAGAACCCAGTTGATGTGTAGGTACTGACATCCGTTGAGGAGTTGGAACATGATACTTTTGATGGTTGCCGGGGGAATCGGATGTCGTGGCTGTTGCGTGTGATGATGGATGATTTGTAATAGATCATGCTCAGCATACTCAAACACCATAAAGATACACTTGTCCTCAAGCATAATTTCGCAGAGACGGATAACGTTGATGTGGTGAAGTTCGCTGCAAAGACTCATCTCACGGATCGCACTCTGAGAGATGCCCGTGTAGCTAATCTGTTCACCTTCCTTGTCGGGCTTAAACTTCTTGATCGCGAATTCACCAACAGGCTTGCCATTGCGGCCAACAGCCTTGTAGACCCGTCCATAGGTACCCGAGCTGATGAAGCCAATGATGCGGTAACGATCTGTGATTCGGACTTTGGGCTGATACCCAGCTGAGCGATCGTGAGGTTCTACATGACGTTTTTGGTAAGCGTGAGCAGGAAACCCGAGGCCGATGTGAGGACGGAGAGGCATCGCCGAGGATCAAGGCTTGTGTCTCGGTTGATGAAGTGTGCGTTTAACCACTCGGCATTGGCACAGAAAGATGAGTGAGATGACGATGGTGAGTGATTGAGGCGAAATGTGAAAGGCTGGTGATAGAGGTCCACAGCTGCAGACGCCGAAGACGGAAAAAAGAGAACGAGACACCGAAAGATTGAATAAAGTGATGACGATGACAGAAAAGACGCTGCAGCTGATGAGACTTTTTAAAAAAGACGTTGAGTTTGTTGATAGCTCGGCAGAACCGAGACTCAGCTGAACTGAACTGAATTGAACTGAGGAGTTCGAGTCAGGCAAGTCGTTATTCAAAGTCGACACCTCAGGATAATCTTTTCCCTCTTTGGACAAGTATGCGGCGCAAACCCCGAGCGAGGGGGGGGGAAAAGGGTGACTTTAAAGAAGAGGAGAAAGACAAGGACGATGAAAAAAGGAAACCAGAGTAGCTGACGACAAGAATATGTACGTGGAAATGAAAATGAATATTGAATGGACACGGAAGGGATACAAAATGCATGCATGCAACGGCTGAGCTAGACTAGGTAGTGTGACCGATATAGGAGACAAGGAACTTTAGATAGGCGATATATGCTCGTGAGATGTGACAAACCCAAAAAGATGGATGAAGATTGGATTGGATTGGATTATTAGAGGTAAAGAGAGGAAAATAGAACGGACTCACCTTCAAAAGACGCCTGAACACTCCTCTTCAAACTCCCCCTGACGACACCCAAGCCAACGGATCCCGGGCCCGAAGCCCCCGTCGGCGGATTCGTTACACTCATTTACTGACTGTAGTTACTCGCGCCGGGAACCCTCAAAAAAAAAAAAAAAAAGGAACGGTCCTTCCGAGCACTGTCTCTCTGTCCCCGTAAGCGGGATTCTCTCAAATCAATGATTTGATTTGCGAGTGGAGTATCACCCACAGGAGAGGAGATTGGATGTGCCCGTCCGTAGTGTAGGTATCAATTCAAAAAGGAAAAGGGTTCCCCGCGCGGGGAAAGGTAAGGTAATACGGATAGAGCGTAGGTAATAGATTCTCGCCTTCTTTGTCCTAATGCACGACGCGTGAGAGTTGATAGGATGCGCATACGAGATTGTGTATCCCGTACTGCACCCTTTCTCCCCTTTTTTTTGACTTTGGCGCTGCAGACTCTAATAACAAAACGACAAAAACGGTACGGCACTGTAAGGTTTCTCGGGAACTGCAGCCGTTGTACTCAGTTTCCCCGTCTCTTGCGGCGCGGATCCTTTAGGGGAGAGACGCGATACGGGGTAGGTAATCGCTGCGGAGCCCCCTGTGGAGATTGGGAATAAGATGGTTATGAGTCTGAGTCTGGCTGTGGAAGCGATCGGTTGCGCTGGCGATGGGAGGGTTTGCGACACGAGATAGAGGTGAGAATGGGTTTGGTATGATTGAGATTCATGCCTCGTGTTCCAGAACTTTGCGACTGTTTGTCACATTATCAGTGATGACTAAGCTGGCTTTTTGGTGTCAAGCTTAGGTTGTTGGTGATGGTTACATTGGGCACGCTTTTGGAATGATCTTGAACTATACTTCTCATGCTATCGCTCTCAATGATCTTATCATTGAAAGGCATCTGAATTGGTCAATTAGCTCAATTGACACCAACAAAGAAATGAGACTCCCAGTCAAGACAACATGATCTTCATAGCGTCTTTTCTTGCTGTCTACCACAAACTAACTTGAACGCAAAATACCTTCCCCTCTAACAAACGCTCAGAGGTTCTCTCTTATCGCGGTCCCAATTTCTCAAGCACTCTAGTACCCTCCTCCTCCCACTCCGCCTTGGTAACCCACATACTCTCCTTGTCCGCCATAATGTTGGCCAACACTGCTCCGCCAAGGAACACCATATGTCGGCGTCGCGGAGGATCTTCTATCCGCACCTTGAACTTGCTCAAGCGCTCAGGGTTGCCCTGTAGCGCTCGTGTAAGCCACAGCTGCTTGAGCTCCTTCTCCAATCGCGACGGAAGACCGGGATACATGCTGCTACCACCAGACAGAACAACAGCCTTGAACAGAGACGAGCGGATGTCAACGTCGGCAGATTGGATGGTGTTGAAGAGGAATTCGCCCAGACCGGGGGATTCGCTATCGACGAGGTGGGGCTGGAAGAGACACTCGGGCGCCTCGAAACGCTCGCTGCCAACGCGGATCATACGTCCGTCCGGCAGGGTGTAATCCTCGACGAGGACAGTGGTGTCCTCACTCAGGCGCTTGTCGAGCTCGAGGTCGTACGACACGTAGCATAGCTTCTCCTTGATCTGGCGGACGGTTTCGAAATCGGCGGTTCGGTTGAGGGCGTAGCCGCGGCGCAGCAGCAGCTTGATGAGGTTGCGCGTGACGTCTCGGCCGGCAACGTCTAATCGCTTCGTAAGGTGGTTGAGGACCACGGATTCGTAGACGGGCACAATGTGTGTGACACCATCGCCTGAGTCGACTACGACACCGGAGCTGAGACCTACACCGCATTGATTAGCTTAGCTCTTGCGCAAGAAGCATTGGAGCTTCGGGGGAAGCTCACCTTGAGCGTATAGAGCCAGAACGGCCTGGATGGCGACGTAGACACCGCCAAAATTATATCTATCAAACATAACCTCGCACATCTTCTCTCGGTTCTTTAGAGGGTTCATAGGAGGCTCCGTCAAGAGGATCTTCTGGCCCGTAGGATCGACCTTGAGCTTCTCGTAGAAGGTGTAATCCCAAAGATGTTCCATATCGTCCCACTTCTTAACGATGCCGTTCTCCATGGGGTAGCTGATCTGGAGCATTGTCCTCGCGGCGGCAGCTTCGTCACCGCACATGATATCCTTGATGACAAGATCGCTATCGGTCTGCTCCTCGGAACGAAGGATCGGTCGGCCTACGATGGAGGGGTATTGATGCTCGGGGAAGTTCTGCGCGGCATATCCGACCTTGAGGAAACCGGTACCTCCGTCGAGGACTAAGCGGTAGAGGTTCGAGGTCAGCTTGCGTCAGGGGAGAGATGGGGGAGCTTCTGGAGCTTGCGGGGGAAGGGGAGGAGCTTACCAATGGGTGGAGGGTTAGACATTATAGTGATGGGCCACGACGGGGGGATGTGTATTGGGAGGGTTGTGAGGCCGAGGAGGTGTCGTGTTGGTATATGGGAGCTTCAGCTTAGAGGAGGTTGAGGTGGTCGTCAGTAGTGGGGTTCGAGTGGCCGACCGTCGTCAGAGGTGGCTGAGGCGGATCACGTGGCGCCCCGCGAGCTGTTTAGCTTCCGTCATGTAGACTAGAGACCCCTCTCAAGATAAGTGAGAGAATTCAGCGTAGGAACAGTTCTAGAGCTTCATCAAGCTATACATATATCAATTTACGTATCGTCAAGTCTTTGTATCAGCCATCATGTCCGAGCTCCGTTTCCTCCGGCGGAATCTCCGCATCCTCGTCCTAAACCCAAACTCATCCACTATCATGACTGACGGCATGGCCAACGCCATCCGCCAAATGTCACTCCCAGACGTATGATACACAGACAGCTAAAACGAAACAGTCGTCAATTCTACACAGGCTGATGTTTCACAAAAGTCAGTTGAGATCTATACCTACACAGCCCCTCCCCACTCCGCCCCAGACAGCATCAACGACCAGGAGGGCATCGACCGCAGCACGCAGGCCGTCCTCGATGACCCCAAGATCGAGGAGGAGCTCGAGTCGGATAAGTACGACGGAGTTCTCGTTGCGTGCTTCAGCGTTCATTGCTTGGTGTCAAAGTTGACTAGGTATCGACATCTTGCCGTGACGGGAATTTTCGAAGCGAGTATCCTTACGTCTCTTTCGCTCATGGCTGCGCCGGATAATGCAGGCAAATGGGGAATCGTCACCACTGGAAAGTGGTGGGAGGACCACTTGTCGCATGGTGTGAAGAACTTTCTTGGGCAGGAGAAGGATGGTGTGAATAACAAGTTTGCTGGTGTTTTCTCGTCTGGGCTTACGGCGGGTGACTTTCACACTGTTCCTCCGGAGAAGGTAAGAGAGAAGCTTAAGGAGGCGACACGGAAGCTGCTCAATGAGGGACAAGTGTCGGTCGTACTCATGGGATGCGGTGGTATGGCTGGGCTGGAGGAAATCATCCGATCAACTGCTATTGAGGAGTACGGCAAGGCTGATGGTAACCTTGTCTACATCGTCGACGGAGTTAAGGCGGGCGTCATGCAGTTGGAGCAGATGATCCGCAGCAAGAATATCTTTCGATAAATCAGCAAGCGCTTCGTTCTATCTGTAGAGCCATATCTGCGACTGTCTAGTACGCTGCTTGAATACAAATAAAGAAATCACTCCGCGCGTGTACCCCACGCTTTGTAGCAATCGTCAACGATTAATGACGATAAGTCAAGGCAGCATTTGTCGCAGGCTTCTAATCAACGCGCCTTGTCCTGCCCCAAACCTCATCGACATCCTTCTTGCCCTTTGTTTCTGGCACGTTCCAGAACACAAAGATAGCAGATCCAGCGGCTAGACCTGCAAAGATGAAGTAAACCCATCCGTGACCGCCCAGCAAGTCGTTAAGAGCTGAGTTTACGATTGGAAAGAACTGAGCTACCAGGAAAGTCGCTGCGTAGTTAGCTGCGAGACACCAACTCTGCGTGGCGCCAACAGCCTCTTGTCCAACCAGCTCGGAGGAGATCAGGAATGGCACTGGGCCCAGACCAACTGCGAAGAAGCCGACAAAGGCGACGACAGCGATGGCTGAAAGAATCTTGACCCCAAAGATGATGGAGATGGCTAGGATGAGAGCGCTTGTTCCTTGTCCGATAATCGAGGCAAGGAGGCAGGTCTTGCGACCGAGACGATCAGGAAGAGGCGCGCATGCGATAGTAGTGAACAAGTTAACGACAGAAACGATAATAGTGAGCAGCGACGAAGAAACAGGCAGTAGGTCAGCAAGAAGAGAAACGGAGTACATGATGATCGAGTTGACACCGCAGAGCTGCTGGGCAAACATGATACCCACGACAGCGACGATAGCAGGCCTGGTATCAGGATCCTTCAGTACTTCGAAGAATCCAAGATGCTCAGTCCGGTTCTTCGATGGTGATTCGGAGGCACTATCCGCCTGAAGCAAGCCATCTTCCTCGGAAGCATCACGTTCATCTGAGTCCCAGGTCTCAGTCTCCTCGTGAATGTCGTAGCCGTTGCCACGAATTCTCTGCAGGGTCCGCCTGGCCTTGGGCGCATTTCCCTGCGCTGCCAACCACGATGGACTCTCTGGGACGACGAAGAGACCCAAAGTTTGCGCGGTTGCGATGAAGACTCCAGTAGCGAGAATCCACCTCCAGGCAGAACCGTAACTCAGGAAGAATCCCATGGTCTGAACCACCAGAATACCAAAATTGATCGAGATCTGCGTCATAAAGCCAAACAGCCCACGTTCCTTAGGCGGTGCAATCTCGCTGATGTAAAGAGGGACAACGACAGTCGACGCTCCAGCTCCAATACCAGCAAACAATCGACCGAGAGCCATGACGAAGACGTTTCCTGCGACGGTCTCAACAGCTGCTCCAAACAAATAGAGTAGACCCGTGATGCGCATCGCAGGAAGGCGTCCGCGTTTCGACGAGAAGGGCCCAGAGGCCAAAGCTCCCAACAGCCCACCAAGCATGAAGATGGAAGATATCGTCGCAAACGAAGCCTCGTCCATGGGAATACAATGGGGCATGAAGCCAGAACCAGCATCGTCATCTTTCGGTTTGTAGACCAGTCCTTTGATCTTGTCGAGGGCGGATATCGATTTCTTGCGGCATGTAATAACATCCTGGGGTGCGTTGAGTTCAGCCTAAGATAGTAAGTTAGCTATTACCACGGCGATCTGAGCTTTGCGGGAAACGTACCAAGTGAAAGCCGAACTGTAACGACCCCAAAGTCGTGATGGCGATGAGCAAGATCAGATACCCGCTGACATCGCGGAGTCTGATACCGGCCATTCTGGCGGTCGGATATTTCGTCGATAGAATGGGTTGGTGAAGAGGTAAGGTTGAGGGAGGGTTCAAGGTAAGGATCTGGGGTACGGATAGCTTGAGTTAGCTTGCGCCTGGGGTGGGTCCACGTGCGCTGTGGCGTGGATTACCCCTGTTTTCGGTCCCCCTGCGTTCATCATGACAGTGGATTGGAATGAGAGTTTCCAAATCCGGGTTATTGGAGGACAACGACCTGATTGACCTTTATCTGAGTATCTCTTATGAACTTTTGAACCGAGTCTTTACCGGGTATCAATCTCGTATTGGTTTGACCAATGTTGAGCCGTGATACGTATGCATGTTGGTCCCTTATCACCAAAATATGCCGATTACCCGGTAGCTCAGAAGTCATGAGAGCTTGGGTCTTCTAAAGCATTTGTTGCAGATACTTGAATACATGCCAAGCCCCAATTACTTCCCGTCCCTGTTAACTTATCAGAAATCTTTATGATTCGCTGCTGCAAAAGCCATTTTACTTTGTGTAAATAATTCGTTCCCCAACTACCCTGAACATGTCCGAAGTACCCATCGACGAAGAGAAACTACTTCATTTTGAGAAGCGCAACCAAGACCAGAATGAATCGATAATCTTTTTACATGGTGGCGGAGGCAGTCATGTTGAATGGAAGTTGGTTGCTCCCCAGCAATCACTATCCTCTTATCACCTAATCCTCGCCGACCTTCCAATGCACTCTGGATCTTGGGACATTGGGCGTCCTCTCACACTCGCATCAGCTGCTGACGAAGTATGCAAAGTCATTCAAAAGCACGCTCAGGGCGGAAAAGCACATGTTGTTGGTTTATCTCTGGGTGGTTTCATTGCTCTCGTTCTCACATCTCGCCATCCCGAGGTCGTGCTGTCGACATTTGCAACGGGCGCTTATCCTTACAGGGGGATGTTTAAGTGGTTCATGGAGCACCCCATGGCGATGTCGATTGCGAATTGCATACAGAACATCCCTGGTGTGCTTGAGGCATCGCTGCGATGGCAGGGAATTGACTACGAAGAATGGCTCGCCGAAACGAAGAAGAACCCTTCGGCGGAGAGGGGCCATTCAGCGGAGAGGAGCAAGGCGATGAACAAGGAACTCAGTGCCTTTAGTATGGAGGACGTCAAAGCTGTTGCAGATTCTGGGGTCAGGACTTGTGTTATTTCGGGAGGGAAGATGGACCAGATTGACCCTTTCAGAGATATGGGTGTTATTCTGAGAGAGGGAGGACAGAAGAAGGGAGTCAAGAATGAGGCTGTCGTTGTGAGAGATGCATATCATCCTTGGCATTTACAACTGCCAGAGTTGTTTGCTGCTGGAATCGCTGCTTGGGTACAGGAGAAAGAGCTGCCCACAGAGTTTGAGATCTTGTAGCATGGTCAATACAAGGACACCTGAATGAATGCGCAAAAAAACAGGTAGAGCACCCAAGGCGTCAATAAAAGTTCACTGCAGAATTGTTCATGCCACTTTAAAGGGCCTGGTTCGGGCTGAGTGCGCCTGCTCTGCTTTAGGCAGAAACCGCAGTGAGGCACCTTCTGCAGCCGAGGGCTGACAGGACTTGCATGATCTTACCCTCCATTCGCATCAGCCGCATCATGCGGGGATGCTATGATACCCCCCAAGACAGGACTTAACTCTTCTCTTCTGTTTTATTTAATACCATAACCGATATTGAGATGCCATGACTCTGTAAAGCCATTCGCCATGGCCGAACCTCTTTCTTTGGCAGCCAGTATCGCCGGTTTAATCTCACTGGCCGATGTTATCTTCAGAACCACATACAAATTCGTCAGAGCTGCCAAAGATACGAAAGATGAGATTCAAAGCCTTGTTGACGAGATCAACAATCTCTCCAGTGTGTTGCGACGCCTTGAGGCTCTGACATCAGATTTGGAAGATGAAGGGCAATCCTTCGACCCGACATTGAGGAACCACTACCTTAATCACTGCTACAAGACATTCAACAAAATTGAATCAAGAGTCAAGAAGGCCTCCGACAGCTTCAAGAAATCCAAGTTTGACGGCATCGTTCGACAGCTCAAATGGCCCTTCTCATTGTCAGAGACAAAAGAGCTTCTGGCCGAGCTGTCTCGACATAAGGAAACCATTAGTGTTGCCCTTCTCGCTGACTCGATGAGGAAGATACAACTCTCACTTTCCAAATCTGATGAAATAGACAAGAAGCTCACGGCTCTAGGAGAGGTGGCGAGAAGGATTGAGATCAACACCATGATAGATGTCAACAAACGAAAAAAGCGGATTCTGAATCATTTCATGAAAGCAAATCCGCAGCCCGCCCTGCAAACAAGTATCAGGCTTCGCCACTCCATGACTGGGCTTTGGTTGACTGAGTCGCCAACCTTTATTCGCTGGCTCGAAACACCAGGTTCCAAGCTTTGGCTGACCGGCATACCAGGAGCAGGAAAAACCATCCTCGCTGGCTCTGTGATTCAAGAGGCTCTCTCTCTCGGTTACGCTTCTCGCAGGACAGGCGTGGCATTCTTCTTTTGTGACTACAAGGACTCAAAAACATGGAACATAGTAAATATTCTTGGTGCACTGGTTTCTCAACTTGCACGTCAAAACGACGAATCATATAGCGTCCTGGACGCTTATTACGAAAGTCTCTACCCACAAGACGGACTCCCACAGACTGCGGATGCAGACGGACTACGAGCTCAGATCAGTCAAATGTGTGAGGCATTTGACCAGACCATCATAGTAGTTGATGGGATTGATGAGTGTGATGATTTGACCGACGAAGTGGTCGACAACTTGATCCAATTAGCTGACAATGCTGAGCGAGTGTCAATGGCTATTTTCAGTCGGGATCACGTCAACATTCGTGTGCGTTTAGAAGAAGACTTTGAGCCTATCCAAATAGCAGCGCACACCGAGGATGTTGAACTCTATGTGAATGCCGAAGTTGACAAGAGGATTCGCACACGACAGCTGCAGCTGGCCAGCCCGGATATGAAAGAGGAGATCCGGAGCGCTTTAGTGGCCAAGGCTGATGGGATGTAAGACCGCCGAGAATATCCCTTACGAGCCAGAATAACAAGATCCAGGTTCAGATGGGTAGTTTGCCAGCTTGACTACCTGTGCAACTGTGCTCACGACCAGGAGCGCCGTGAAGCTTTGAGCAAGCTCCCGCCCGACTTACCTGAGAGCTATCGTCGCCTTCTCGAGAAGGTAAACAAATTATCTCTTGGAGTACAAAACATGGTTCAGATGTGTCTTCACTTCATGGCTATAGCAGAGCCGAAGTTGACGATAGTTGAGCTGCGGCAGGCGGTCTCAACTACAGCAATAGGGGGAAAGATATACGAAAGCAATATTATACCGGAGTATGAAATTTTAAAAAGATGCAGCAGCCTCATCCGAAAATCTACTGATGGAAGATACTTCGAATTTGCCCACTTCTCGGTCCGCGAATTCCTGGAAGACGAGAACGCCACATCTCAAGGGACTGACCTTGGAAAATACCGGATTACCCAGCACACGACACACCCGCTTCTAGCTACGCAATGTCTGCGGTTCCTTCAAATGAAGAATTTTGACAAGTTGCCCAACAACCCGCACGAACAGGTCGCTGCCACTGTTCAAAGAAACGAGACATACCCGTTTTACAGACATGCCGCTCTCCTATGGATCAAGCTCACGAAAGATGGCCTCAGTGACTCAGGCATTCTGGATTTAGCAAAGTCTCTGTTCCAGCCTTCCAAGCGAGCATTCTTCATGTGCTGGGCTATTGAGGTTCTCAAAAAGGTTACGCATGCTACTGGCACTCGGTCAGCACTGAGCGAAATACAGGCCTGGAGAACAGTGAGCATTCCTTCCTTTCAACCACTACACATGGCTGCTGCTTTGAATCTCCCTGAGATATGCGGCTTCTTGATCTGCAGCGGTTCGGATGTGAACCAGAAACTCGATGCCGCAACACCTCTCGACCTTGCATTCATGTCCATTTTGGCAGTACCTGGACTGGCAGAAATGAACGGGACGAACGACACACATCGCTCTCTTATGACCAATGGAAGAAATCAGTTCTTGCCCTCGGCCCAGCGCAGAGATATGACGATTGACTGCCTGATGCATGCCGGAGCGCGCTCTTCAGACCATCCGATCCCCCCCAATACTCTCTCTGTTTTCTCTATGACGTGCTTGTTTGCATCGATCTTCAACGACTTATACCCTGTATTTCGGTGCTTGTGTGCTCACATCACACCGTCTGTGTCTGACGTCAAGGTTCTTGAAGAATGGCTCGTGGCTACTAGTACGTCAAATTATGTGGCGGAAGTGTCGACTCGCATGCTTTTGAAATTCCTCAGTTCAACTGGGTCCTACAGTCACGACTGGGGTGCTGAGCTGGGCTTCATTGTGTGGAGTTGGGCTCAAGAATGTGAGTTCTCTATGACAGGAGATTTAACTTTAGTTGGTTCTTGCGACCTTATGTCAGACGACACTTTGGTTTCCCACCTGGTCTCGGCTATTTGCAGCGATAATACTGAGTTGCTCAAGTACTGTTTTAAGGATAGGCGATTGAAGAATCAAGTTCGATACTCGGGACTGGTTAATGGGCTTTTACACCTGGCAATCAAGTACAACGCTTTTGAAAACTTCAAAGCCTTGGTTACTGCAGGGTTCGATCCCTGTACCGAAAACGAGGAAGGCAAGTTCCCAATCCATCTTTGCGAACGTCATGGCAGGCTACGCCTTTGCAAGGTCTTGAAGGATCTTGGAATATCTTTTATGAGCCAGGACACTGAGGGCTACAACATCTTGCATTACTGGGCTAAGGATCGTCCCTTGGACTATCAGTTTATCAATGATATCTTTGAGTTGGATACAGAAGAGGCGATCAAGGGTCTTCAGTCAAGGTCATGTTATGGCGATACGCCGTTGACTATGGTATTCGAAAGCGCTGGAGAGAGCCCAAGGAGAGAACATCGCGATCTTGACTTGAATAAGCTATGCCTTCAAGTTCTAGGCTTTTTGAAGAGATACCGCAGAGCAAAAGACACGACCACGAGCCTAGGGACTGAACAAAGCGTCTACTCTCAGAAGGGAGCCTTTACCGAGTTCGACAGTATGATAGGAACCGAACCAACACCATTACACAAACTGAAAGCTTGGGTCTCTTTTGACCAGGTGAACTTTCTAATCAAGCTTTATCCAGACGCGGTTACTTCACGAGTTGATGGTAGACTATCGCTTGAGAGGTACATCACCAATACGCTCGACAATCGCGTGTTCCCAAACAGTGATATCATCAAGGCCCTCTTCCCCGAAACACTAGATGACACTGAACCAAATGAAACCCAGAGCCTGTGGCACTTTTTGTGTTGCCTACCTGACAATGAAGGGACCAGCAAAGAACAATACACCAGTTCGAAGGAATTCGAAACCATGATAACGAGCGTGTTCAAACTCGGAGCGATGCACAGCCATGAGAAACAGTTCAAAGAAAGTGGACTGAAGCTACTACTGTCCAATCACAAGTCATCGTTGATGCCAACGATTCGCGATGCTATTCTGGAAACCAATCACTGGGATGACCTAAAAAGCTCTGACGAAGTATCCCTGTTATTTCAAGATGTCCTCAAGAGTGCCAATCTCGATATGATACGGCTACTTAATGAGAATGGAGCCGACATCCATCACCGTGTGGATGACCAAACGCCCTTTGAAGTTGCATTCCATGCTCGCGTGGCGACCGGTCTTTGCAACACCGAAGAGGGATCCCTGGCTCTCAGGGAGCTCCTGGGACGTTGCAGCGTGGAGGGTACAGTGAAGAAACCCCTCGAAATAGATCGCGCATCACCTCTTCATACGCTTGCTACATCAGAAGACGCAAAAGACATCCTTTGGTTGGCGGAGGCACTTGTGCAACATGGGTTCGACATAAACCATGTTGGCTCAGGCTCGTATGCCTCTACTCCTCTTGTTTATCACCTCCAACAGTCCTCTTTACAATTTGCAGAGCGACTGTTAGAACTAGGCGCCGACCCATACGTGAGCGGTCCTTCGTTCTTTAATGGGGTACTCACTTGTATAGCCACCGATAAGTTGGCATTCCTGCAGAAGATTGCAAATCACCCAGACCAGGCAGGGATTTCGTTTCGATGGTCTGATCCTGTGACCTTTGGAGTCCAAATCCTTGGTCAAAAGGCTATGATCAGTAATGGAACCGCGATCCATTTGGCCTCGGCCTGTAATAGTGTTGCTTGCCTAGAGTACATGCTGGACCAAGTCTCGGCATCGGACAAGACTTCGATATCAGATGAAGGGCTTTCTCCGGTCCATATTGCTGCCTATGGAGGATTCGTGGATGTCGTGAAGCTTCTTCTGACAAGAGGGTTCAACGCAATGATAGAGAGTCAATTCGGCTTCAGTCCATTGCACATGGCCGTATTCGGCGGTCATCTACCCGTTGTCCAATGCTTGATTGACTATGGCGCATTTCAAACCTTGGATACAAACGGTATGAGCCCGGGGAGGATTGCCTTCGAGCTTAAGCTCGAAAAAATCTATGAGGTTTTGGAAGGGGATCCCCAAGGTGGTTACAAGCAAATTTCATCTGTCCAAAAACTTACGGAGTTCGTGGAACCAACAGAGCGTTTGGCATTGGCGTTCGAAAGAGCCATAGATGAAGACGACTATGAAAGTATGGTACAGTTGATTGACAAAGGGTGCTCTGTTGATGTCCCCCTCCCATCAAGACCTGGATTGTCCGCGCTTCTGGTAGCTTTGGATAATGGCAACTTTGCCATGGGCGAATGGCTGTTGAGAGTAGGAGCCAGTGCACTACAAGCAGATTGTAACGATGGATCCGGGAAAAGCGTCATGGAATTGACTGCTGACCTGCCAAGCCTTAATCGTTTGCTGCCCGAATTGTTCTTGAAATACCTAAGGCAAGGCGGTGATTTGAGATTCGGGTGTGAGTTTCCATTCTATGCAGCAATAGACGGAGAAAATATGAGAGGTCTTGAGATATTGCTTGAAGAAGCAGAAAAACACCTTCATTACATCGGGTAAGCAGAAGTAAGGGAGGTGTAGGGCAATTGACTGACCATCTCGCAGATCTCCACAAGCCTTCAAAGACGTATTGAACCGCTTGTTTCCGATGGATTTCAATTGTGAAAATGGCTGTAAAGCATGGACATATCGTGCAGAGACGACAGCGTTGCACATCGCCGCGTGGGATGGGAACAAGGAGGTAGTCTCGCTTCTGGTAGATAGGGGAGCGGATATCGATGCAGCCGACTCGAATGGGTGGACACCACTTATGTTTTCGCAAGATGTTGGTACGGCAAAGTATTTGTTGTCGCTTGGGGCATCGATAGCTGCAGTGTGCAGACTCGGATCACTACCGTCATTTATCAACTGGTTTGGTGATAATCTGTTCGATGAAGCGCACCCTGTCAGCTTTTCAAAGTTACCAAAGGAGTTATTCACTGTATCAGACCCGCCACGATTCTCGGCAAAATGCGAGGCATTGCAACTAACCCCTGAAACTCTGAACAATCTGCATCAGCTCAATCATGATCTGACGAGTGAGGATGAGGCGGGTCGGAGTATGATACATTACATATTGGGCGAAGAAGATCTGGTCGACTGGGTATTGGACCGCGAACAAGATCTGAGCGGAACGACTCCTTTTCCGTGGCACCTGGAGTGGTGTGAATTTTCTGGTCTTGCCCTGTTAACGTCCTCATTCGAGCGGCTTCGACAGCGAATGCCGGCAGATCTGTTCTGCAAAGTCCTGAATCTTGAACCATCGCGCGGCTGGAGCCCTTTGTGCCATGCGGCCGCTTTAAATCGCGTTGATATTGTCGCGAATTGCCTTGAGATGGGTGCTGATATCAACTTCGAAGGTTCCTGTTTTGGATCAGCAATCATGAATGCAAGTGCTTGCGGGAGCCTAGATGCTGTCAAGCTTCTCGCACGCAATGGGGCATCTTTAACATACATGGGCAATGGCGGGTTCACCAGCTGTTTTCTAGTCGCTGGAACAGAGGCTGTCAGGGAATGGCTTCTTTGTGGTCGATTCATGGACCAGAAGCGTCTCGCAGCCGAGAATGATGTGGACTGTGTCCAGGAAAAAGTTCCATGGGGTGGATACACAGAAGCCAAGGTGTTGCTTTACGGCAGAAGAGCCCGATGGCTTGAAGAGTCGACTTTGGATTATGCGAAGAGATTGTCGAAGATGAGGAGGAGTTGGCAAGGGAAGGTTGTGCAGCTGCATGTCGAAGAAATGGGCTCGACTTCGGATATAGACTCAAATACCGGTTCTGGAGGAGATGCGGAATCGGATCGGAACCGGAGTTTCTTGACGCGGATTAAGGGTGTCAGACTGTCAGACTCCTACTCAGAGTCGGATTCCGAGTCTGGCTCTGGGTAAGGTTCGTGTTATTGAAGGAGAAATCAGTCAGAAGAGCTTGAATTAAAGGGAGGAGATGCGCAATAAGCCATGTTTGGATGATGCCTTTTTGTCACTTTCATCTTGACGATTGCGTTTGCAAGGGAGCACTCAGCTTGCAGTTTAGGCAAAATGTTTGGGATAGGCATGGAAGGGAGGCGAATTTGGGCAAATAAAACAGATTGAAGCCGTAGATATGATGAGAGTAAAGGAAAGATGCGTGATTGGAGGGGACCAAAGATATTTGACAGTTGCATTATAAAAACTGAGCGAGGTAGAGATAACAGTAAGTGTGCTTGCACTGACAGAGGGGTAGTCTGCCATATTAGGCCCCAAAGATCCCCGCATGACCCTTTTGTTTATTTGTAGGCATGCAACTTTAGGGCAAAATATTTCGTTACCCCCTCGTCTCCCTCCTCCACGACCTGCATGCAAACTCAACCCACATACAACCACCACCAACCGTGTTTGGACGCGGTCCCTATCAACCTCTGAGTATACGTACGAATAGAGTTCCAACAGAGTAGTCTCTGTTTGCCTACAAGACCGTTAAGATGCAGGCTGCCGAGTATGCGTCCAAGCGGGCCCATGCCACTATGCACCCTTCCACTGGTGTCGACCCTACCAAGAATCACGACACCTACTGGAAGACCGCCCTCCTGACTGAGGAGCGCGACTGGGAGAAAGTACCTCCTCCTGCGCGTGATACCTTCACCCTGCCCGACATCCTCGGCCAGACGGACCCTCATCTCGCTGTCGTCTCCCGCACCGGCCTCATCGGCATGTCTCTGCAGTACCACCAGCTGCCCGGTGAGACTGAGTGCCGCCAGCACTTCTTCTTCGAGCTGAATGAGAACGTGCTCTTTGCCGACGAGGACGGAAACCGTTGTGCCATCTATGGCTTCGCTATGTGGATGGCGCCCACCCCCAATGGCAAGGCCGAACTCACTGTGCGATTCTGCATCAAGAGTGAACCATTTATGGATCCTCTTCTGATCTTTGAGTTTGAACTTAAGAATTCGAAGAAGGACCCAAAGGACAACTTAATTCTGATCGACTTCATCAATGTTCTTCAGGGTACTCGTGCTGGGCTGCCGGAGGAGGAGCGTACGAACCTGCTGCGATTCAAGTTTTAGGAGACTGGCGGCAAGTTGTACGGATACCGCGACGCCCTGTGAGTTCAGATCTACCCTCTCATCACTCTCTCGTCTGTTGTTGAGCGCAGCTAATATGAAATAGCCTCCAGTGGATGATCCGCCTCAACAGCGCCGAGTTCCTTAGCTGGTTTTGCATCACCATGGACTTCGAGGAGGCCAACTTTGCAGGCGACGGCGAATACATGGGCGATCTCAAATTCGACACCATCATCCACAAAAAGTTCAAGTCCGACCCCAACGAGCTTGGTGACAACATGAAGCAGATCATTGACGTGGAGAACAAGCCCATCAAACGCGGCGTTTGGCTCGACGAGAGTTTCACCCGCCCTCTCGAATACAGACTTGCGAAACTGCCGTATGAGGGACCGCCCGCCTTTGGAGATGGCGTCACCAATGCTTCTGTCGACAAGTGGTTTGAAGAGATTGATGACTGGTTTGCTACGGGAGAGTTTGCTAAGGAGTGAGGGAAGAGTGTGCTCATGTTTTTGGGACTGTCAAGGGAGGACTTGGTTTCACGGCAGTGATTGAATCACGGAGGGTTATCAGGATGATTCCATGACAGGATTGAAGAGTGAAGGATGGAAATGAATTGCTCAGTAGCTACATGAAGAGCGCTATATATACCAAATCAACGACGGATTGGTGCAACAGACGGTGCAAGCCTGATGAACCTCGAGTCTTCTGCATCAACGCCAAACATAACCGCCTCTGCCCCATCACTTCTCGTCTTCATCTTGTCCCACGGTCTGTAACCGTCCAACTCGTTGTCCCACCAAGGTCCCCTCACGGCATGCGCAATAGCAAGGAACGACGCCGGTAGTTGAGGAAGATGCTTCATCCTATTGCGAATGATGTCGATGACCGAGACAGATACTGAAAGGAACAGCATGACTGTTACAGCGATGAGAATACTGCAGCGCACGATGTACACTGATTCCGTGATGTGGGAGAGCGTGGGAACAGATGAAGTACCGAAGTATCCAGCTGTGCTGATCGACACAATCGCGTAAGCCGTATTGCCAAAGAAGTGACCGAAATCTTCCGCCGTGGGAATCGCGTACAGAGAATCAAGGGTAACGTCAACAATACCGATCTGGTTGCGGAAGATGTACCATGGAATAGCAGACATGTACACGCCGAGCGCATCAAGCGCTTCTGTGTCAAGCGCTGTTTGGTTGGACCCTGGGGCTTCTGTGCAGGAGGTCATGATCGTGCCGTTGAAGGTACAGGAGCCAACGAGCCATTTGATGGAGGGCGTGCATTTCGTGCGGGAGACCCAATCTCCCCCGTCTGTTTGCACCAAACTCTTGTCGTTGCCTCTGTTGCGCAGAGCAGTCTCGTTGACATTCGGGATAGATTTCGTAGCCGAGAGGAAATAAGTCGTGCCTGAGGTTGGGATCTTGTTTGTGCCGTGAACTGAGGCGTTACTCCAGAGTCGAATTCTCTGTGAGCATTGAGCAAGCAGTTCGATGCTCTCGACGCTGTTGTCAGGGAGAGTGAAGTTGTAAATCGTGTTGCCGTCATCTTTATAAGAAGTGTAGTTCACTTCGGTAGCAGCCTCGCATGCAGCGGTCCAGTTGAAGAAGACCAACCCATCGTAAGTTGTGTTTGTAGCAAAAGTGAGGTTATGCGTAGGCACAGGGCCCAAGACGCCAGAGTCAACATTCGCCAACGCATTCTGAGAAACAAGACTCCCCACAAACGTAAACACCGTCTGAGACAAAAACGTATCATTCTTTGATAGCGATGGATGAAACTCCAAGTCTGGACTGGCACCCATCGCAGTCGATAGCGCGGTGATGCTACTCCCCGCTACATCCCGCGCAATCGGAACCCCCACGACACCCCAGCCCTCCTTAAAATGTCCATACGGCCCAACAGTAAGCGACAGTGTTCCCACCGGCACAAGCAGCGTTCTTGTAATGATCAAAAAGGTATGCATGACTCCATACCACCATGAATACTTCATAACAGCCGGTAGCGTCAGCAGCGTAACGCCCTCTGCGATATCATCTAGATCCCTGATCGCAACGGGTTGCTGCGTCGTGAGCGCGAATAAATGCAATCTCCTAAAATCAAAAACGACGAACTGAACGAATAGAGCTGCCGGGGCGAGGAGGGCTGAGAGCGCTATACCGGAGTAGAGTTGATCAACGGGTACGGAGTCGCCTGTTCGAAAGACTCGACGTTTTGAAGCATCGTTATCGAGCAGTGCGCCGGTGTACGACCAGACTACGCAGAATATTGCACCAGCTAGGTAAATACCAAGAGTAATGACATACCATTTCAGCCAACTATCCAACTTGTACAATCTTTTGAAGTCTGTTGGTTGGGAGATGGGGGAGTCTGTTGCTAGACCGGGGTTTTTGTCGTCGACTCGGTCTTCTTTGTCGAGGGAGGAGTACACCGCCGGTGTAGCCATGATGTTAATAGATTACAGGTGATTTGGAGAGAGGAATGGGGATTGAGATGGGGGAGAAAAGTCGGTCGGAGGTGGAGGTTGGCATAAGACGAGACGGACGCCGTGGACGGACACGGACACGGACATGGACTACGGAGACTGTGGGGTCGGTGTAAGCAAATTTAACTTGAAACTGGCAATTGATCGCTCGTCCTATGAGATGAGTTATAAAAATATCTAGCATTTAAAAAAAATGAATTGTTTTAGGCAGAGTGCTGTAAGGCTGTAATGTTTGTCTAGGACAGCCTAAGTTTGGGTTGGTCTGTGTTTGAGGTTGACAACCCAATCGCGTAGCTTCAAACTTGGGATACAGTATTGAATATCAACAGCAAATATAAATAACAGCGAAATACTCAGTAGCATAAACACATTTGATAACATTTGGATCTAGCTGACATACCAAACTAAATAGGAATCAAGGCATGAAAGATATCGCTCAAAGAGAGACAATCATATGATATTGTATTCTAGTATATACGAGAGGCTACTTCACTGCGTACCGTTGAAGTCGAGACACACTGACCGCTGCTTTACTGAGGAATATTGCGGATGTCGACCATGAGGTGTCCATTGCCCCAAGCCGGGTTCTGTCCTCGGACCTTTCCATCGGCTCGTGTGCAGCGACTGAGAATCGTTAGTAAAGTAATAGTTAATGAACCTGGAAGAAGACTTACTCCATGACAAGACCAGCGCCTCGGGCAACATCACGGCTAAGAACGGGATCAGCAAGGACTCAACAAACAGGGGCTTTGAACATGAGCTCACCAAGGAGAAGAAGAAGTTTGGTCGCTGTTGAGCCCAACAGCGAGATCAGTGATCTGAGTGTTTCCGCGTCTGCAGAAGGACTGGCCGGAGACACCAGCTACGCAGGCTTGGTCATCGAGGCTGGCGAGGTAGTTGATGCACTCTACTGCTTCGTTGACCTATCGAGTCGTTAATAACGCTCATTGGGTCCGAGATGAGTTAGATGTGAGACCTACATTGGCCAAAGTGTTTCCAGAGAGGTTGTCCATGCAGCTGGTATCGTCACGAGCTTCAAGAGGCTGAGGAGCAGCAAGGGCTGAAGAAGCAGCGGCGAGGAGCATAGCGAAAGAGGTGATGAAGTTGACCATTTTGGCGGTAGGAGTATGAAGAATGAGTTAAAGTCTGAGTTGAAGTCTGAGTTGAAGTTGTAAGTCGTGATCTGATGAACAGAGACATCATATCGACGGGAAACCATCTCTTTATACTATTTCCATTTCTCCGCCCCCATGATAATTTCTTCACCAGCCTTTTGATACGTTACCACAAGATCCTCAACGAGGAAGAGCCACATTGAGCCCGTGAATTTCAACCCGAGGCTATAGCAAAGACAATGCTAAAATTGGTATATCCGGAAGAGCCATTCAGAGATCGTCAGTGAGAAACGGGTTGGAAATACAGGGGGCCCCATGGTTAGTAGCTGACAGCGCATGGATTTATGCTGCAAGTGGCAGGAGGTCACACAGCAGCGGAATTCCGTTCTGCAGCAAATTCTCACCGAAGCTGAGTTTTAGAGCTTTTGCTGTCATTTAGAATTATATCAATTGTTTAACTTGAAATACCTTAGTTTCGACGGCTTCATTCCAGGCGTCGGACCCATCCTCTCCGTCGCATTCGGAATAGGAGTTCAGCTGCTTATAGACCCCGACTCGTTCGGAAGGGACAATGTTCTTGATTTATCTTTTGCTGTTCTGGAGAGTGTGATTAGCTCGGGCAAGAGATCCCAGAAGTTTATCGCACCAGATTGGCTTGCCCAGTGTCCATGTGGCGGTCAACAGCGAGGTGTGCCGTTGACGGATCAGCAGCGAGAGGCCCGCAAGAAGTTGGGCGAGGAGATCAACAACCGCCTGACTGCCGAGTTGAATGATCAGCCTGTCATACGCTCTCTTGAGGAGCAGGAGAGGCTTCTCGCTCGGCGGGTTGAGGAGGTTCAGGATGAGGCTAAGGAGACAACCCAGGAGGCCGAGCCGGGAGAGGAGCCGGACGAGAAGCAGGAAGCTGGGGGGCAGGGAAGTAAGGACGAGACTGAGGTAACTGGTGAGAAACATGATTAAGAGTTACGAAACACGGTCACTTTGTACGTCTTGGTCGACTATTGGGAAGTTATTCACTCCTTTCATGTTTCAGTTTTAGGACGGCATTTTGTATTTATATGTTTAGGAAATTAGCATCGATGAAGGAACAGAGAAGATTGAGACCCCGAAGAGTTTCGCGTAACGCGAAAATTGTTTGAGATTTCCAAAGATTTGGTTGATGGACTAGCTTGTCTTGTAGTCACCAGCTTTACGCTGTAGCAATTGGTCAGGCATTCTGGTATAGTGTGTAAATGTGGGATAGATTTGTTATTGGAGTCTAAGACTTTGGTTGAGAGCTCAAATCAGCACAGAGAATTTAGTCAGAGTTTCAGCCATCAATCACTATTGCAACCAGAATAACCGTAGGCACAAGAAAGGAGGTCAGGGCTCAGAAGAGTGAGGCCTGTAGACAGGAGGATACCCCTAAGAACAAGATAAAAGACTCTATCAGTGCTGAAATCTATAGCATAATTTATCACAAATCTGCTCTGACGTAACTAAACATAGACAGATATCCTTGTTGAGGTCTGGTGCATACGGCCGGTCCGAAGCGTGAGTTTATTGGGACCCTTGCATTGAATTATCTTGAAGGATATCAGTGGAGCGTCAACTAACTATCAATAAAACCATCCAAGCATCCATGATCGCTTCTCATGCATCTAGCAGCCAAGTCCAATCCTCCCAGCCTTATATCGGACATTCAAAGTCCAGTCTTGATTCAACGATCTCTACCACAAGGCCCATGATAAGATCAATCGACATCAACCAAAGCATAGGGGAATTTGAATGGCTCTGCTAGAGATAAAATTTCCTCCTGGCGAACCGTTACGATGCTCTCAATCTTGGTTCCTCGGTGAAATTCGCAGCAACTGTGCATGACACAGAGCTCTTTGAATTGCGGAACCGCCTTAAGAATGCGAGTAGTGAGTTCTGGCCACCGCTCCTGTCGAGCCTCGGTGGACAGCCAGTAGGGCCACCCATTCAGCTCAGGAATAGTTTGCATCGCATCGTCTGATTCGTCCCCGCTCGAACTTGAGTCTGGCCAGTCAAACGACTCACAGTCATATTCGCTACAAAGCAACCAGCGATGGAGTTGAAAAGCGAAACGACGCAATCGTGGCATCGACTTCAGCTGTGTAATAAGCCTCTCGACGTACTCGTTCTTTTATGCTTGTATCAGTAATACAACACTGAGCAAGATTGAGGGCACTTACAAGGTCTGGCAGATGTGGTTTCTCGTGGAACTTAGTCCTAGAGTTGTCCTGGTAGAGTATAAGAGCTTCCAGGTGCGGAAAGTATTGATCTATTAACTGAAGATTGCTGCTGCTCATGCAGGCAAAGGTTCTCGGACGACTCTTGAACGAAGATACATCAGTCTTCAACCCCTTGAGTAAAGGAAATGCGAATTTCAAGGCCAAAGTATGCTTCGTTACAGTCTGGCTAGAAAACTGAACTGCGTCGACAGTATTTGGGGCGAATTGATTTATGAGAGTACTGAAAGTCGGAAAGTTGTGGCAACCACGAAAAATGACGGCCTTTGGACCATTCCACTTTGGTTTGTTGACCAATGCCTCAGAAAAGTCAATGTCGTCAATTCCGTTGATGAGAGAGATCAAATCAATTGACGACAGCTTGGAGATGAATTCACTGATGACCGCGATTCTGTGTCTCGAAAGGTGCGAATCTGTAGATTCCTCGGCGGGCCTGTAGGGTTCGAACCAAATAGTGACAGACCTGAGGCACAAGATTAGCTATTGGTTCTAAGAGTCAGATGGTGGGAACTGATACTTGAGAGTGGAAAGAATAGTCATCATCAAGTGCTTAAGATCGCCGTAAAGAAAAGAACTCATATCGTAAGCCAGCTTTTTCAGGGATCCAGAAAATTTGAGCTTTTTGAAACGCTGAGGGAGGAGGACTGATCGAAGACGCTTGGAAACAAGTGTAGCGATCATGAAATCAGAGGGGGAATAGACTTCGTAGGTGCAGAGCTCTGATCCAATCATGAGAATGATCTCGGCCGGCATCCTTTCCAACGCGCTCAAGGAGGCGGGCGCTGCAAGACTGTTTTGCACAGCAGCAGCAGCAGCATGTTCTTGTTGTTGTTCAGTTTCCATGGCTGCAAGAAGCGCTATGTTCAGTTGCTCGGAAAGGTGAAAGAGGAGATGAAGAATGCAGAATAGAACGTGGGACGAAGTTGAAGGAGATAGAAAACCGAGGGAAGTTTACTGGGGATTGGTTGGGAGAGTTCTGGTGGTCAGGACAACAGTGAATAAGGGTGGAAGAGAGGCTCACACTGCCAAAGCCAGTGGCAGCGCAAGCCAGTGCCAAAGGATTTTTTTTAAAATAAAATAAAAAGAAATTTCAGTCCTTAGTGGTCGAAATTGAGCTTGACCACTGGAAGTTGCGATGAAAAAGAGGCAAGATCTCTTGTTAAGCCTGTGAGACTTGGGTACTCAAGTCTCTGGGATATGAAGACCAAAGGGTTCAATTCGTAGGCTCAATGACCCATTCCCACGCCGTGTTTTATTGGCACAAGAGGCCACAATCCCCCTTTGTGGCTCATCGATTTCAAGGAGAATCATTATCCTGTTTGGTTATCTCAAGCTATGCAAACATTTGCTGACCATGAGGTTAGCCTTTAGGCTGCTGCCACAGCTGATTGAGAGACAATATCCTTTTTGCAATACAAGGTTCAATATTAGGGCTTCTTTGATGACTAACATTTATTCACGTCACGAGAACTTCTCTGAGAAGGTTATTGATATGTATCCCTGTTTCTAGTACGGAAAAGGGTCAATATGGTCTGAGTGAAACTTAGGCCTGGTCAGCATGGCCTGCGAAAGTATCACATGTTGACCAACAAAGTCTTTCATACAAAAACCAAAAATCACGATATCATCTAGAATATGTAGTATCTGATTTTCAGGTAAAAGTTCTCAGTTCATAAGCCAATTTTGCTTACGTTCCATCTTAACCACACCAGTCAGGTATCCTCGAAGCCCACTCCAAGGCGTGTCATTCAATCTACATCCCGGACACATCAAGTTTCTACTCATGCGTTATCAAGTACACATCAAGCGTGGACCCATAAACATCTCACGGCAGAAGTGTTGAAAAGTATCAAAACAACGCGCATCCAGATTTGCAGGCGATTCTGTTTCCCTAAATCCATATCATTAGAGTAGAAACTTAGAGAATCTTTGGATATCATACCTACTCTCATCAATCTTTGGTCCAAGTTTATGTAACGCTCAACAAAACAGACCAGTCTTAGTTGAGGTCCAGTAACAGGCTGGGAAAGCGGTTCTCCTCCCCGGGGTTGTCGCGACATTCTCGCTGAACATGGATTTGACCATCCCGTCTGATTCCTCGGTAGAACGTTGGGTGGTTCGACGAGACACAGAGTTCCACGAGAGTGGGAACTCGAGTCATGATAACCGACACAAGCTTATCGATGTAGAAATTGTCGATGTCGACCATGGTCTTGGGGCGATATGTTCCTTTGTAGTCCTCCCAGTCATGTGGGACGAGGTGACCATGAAGCCTCACAAACCATAGCGTGAAGGCAAAGCGGCGGAGGCAACGCATCCTGCTTACCTCATAAACCAGTTTATTGACGTTTCGGTCCTGTTAGAATGGGTTAGCTGTGCTAGGTCTTAGAAGGTGGGACTCTTACGAAGGCAACTTGATCGTCAAACCAGACCAGCCCGAACGGCCAAGATCTAAAATCACAATCGACAGTAAGACTGGGTGTATCTTCGTGAAGGATGAGTGACTCAAGTCGGGGAAAGTCTATTCTGACTTCACCAAGGAAGTCGTCATCGAGACTTGGAACTATGTTTCGGGCCTTCTGATTGTAGGCCGTTCTGTCAACGTGCAAGGCCTTAAGATATGTAGCATGAATAGAGTCTTCCAACTTCACATAATGCTTCCGGTTAGACCCTCCAGGCAGCTGAATTGCCCCGAGAGACTCGGGCTGGAAACGCCGGAATACGGCATTGAAGTTCAAGTCCACAGGACCATCCAAGAAAGTAAGAGAGCAGGGCTTGGTAGGGTCTTCGGACCACATGCCGGTCTTGCGTAAGGCCTTGTTGAATGAAACGCAGTCCCGATGACGTGGGAAGCTTAGAGAAATTCTCACTCCACACAGTCGATCTATTGAGCGAAGCAAAATGCCGAAATGCTCGAGGTCATTCTTCGCAAATCTCAAAGGCCAACGAATAACAGCCGGCAGATAATAGATTCTGATGGTGACAAATCTAAATCTAGTCAGTACTCAAGCCTGATCTAGTTAGAGGTAGTGGAGAGTCAAGATGTACTACCTGGTGAAGGTCTGGATCAGTTTTCTCATGTCTACCGAGACTTTGTCGGCATCTCGTGAGAAGAGAGGTATCAAACATCTAGCGATGTGTTTCACAGAGCCCGAGAATTCGATCATCGTGTATCGCCGATGAAGAAAGATCTGCCGGAATCTGGTTGAAGTCAGAGTGAGGCCTCCGAGCTCGTCGTCACGTAGGTAGGATCCGATGATGAACACGATCTCAGTGGGCATCCCTGGAAGCACCGCAGTTGTGCGTTCCGACATCTTGGTATGACCTTCTTGCTTTCCTTCATGAGGTTGTATAAGAAGTTGAGCAAGGTGAGTTGAGGATAAAGAGAGAGTTGGGAGCTAGATATGTTATTCATAGTTGAGCCTGTGGCTGAAAGCCAATATTCACTACGTAGGATGTGAGGGAAACAGAGAGTTTGAGATAAAGAAGCAATGGAAGTGCTCTAGCCAAACAGGAATTTAGGCAGCGAACACAGTAACAATAATCCGATCCTTCACTTCACAACAGAGACAAAGAGGAGATTGTTTGCATGTCAGCGAGGTGAAGGATCGAGAATGGTGACTCGTGAGGGAGATCTTAGTTTGGAAGAACTTGGACGAAGGAATAAGCATAAAGTGGCAAGCCTTGGGTAGGCCATTCATGTAAAGTAATTCAGAGACTTGTGAAAGCTTAATATAGATTAGTTGACCTTTGGAACATTCACTTCTGGCAATCTGGCTTCCCATCAAAGGTTTTCCTGTTCCTCGAGGACAGGGGACAGCGTTATGGCAAGGTACACAGTGAATGGACGAGGAGGCTGCACTGCTATTCCAGCAAATGTAAGTTTCATGATATGCACGATCATGCCTGAGCTATGAAGTGCTTTCTGGAAACCACGAAGAACCCGAGTCCGTTAACGCAGATTATGAGACCACAATATGTTTTATCGCAATGAAATCTTTCACTCAAAAGTCTCTACGATAGTCTGATGCACAAAAAAACATGGCCTCTTGTATTTACACCTCTGCTCAATATGTCTTGGTGGGAGCTGTCCTGGTGCTGGTTAGGTGAGTAAAATTGGTGATACCAGTCACGATGCACGAAGACAGAAAGAAGCAATAGAAACTTCCTGCAAAAACGGCATTTTGTCTTTCAAAGATCCCGTCGAAATAGTTAGAGGACCAGCTACTACTGCTAAGCTACAGGCTCTGATGTCCTACTGAGTGTGCAGTGTCTACGTACATTCCAACACTTCAGCCTCATCCTCACGCCCCTTTTCACCTTGAAGTATCCATCAAGCTTTAGTTCCCCAAACCATTCGGGAACAAGTATTTCTGAGAAGGATCCTCGGAAGACTCTTCAGACATGTTCCACGCGCCGTCTGTGAGAGTTGCTCGGTAGAACATGGGATATCTAGTTGTGATGCAAATCTCCTCGAGACCTTTCGCATGGGCGGCAAAATAAGCAATCACCAGTTTGTATACGTCTTCAACCCCGTGAACTTCGAACGGTACCAGACCTTTCGTCTCCATCATGGCCAGTAATTGCGCCGTGATAGAATTGATAGTAACATCCCTATGTTCCACAGGATCCATAGTGAATGCAAACCGACGTAGGCGCTGCAAATTAGCGAGGATTGAAGCGGCTTTTGTGATATCTTGGCACTTAGAGAGGTGTCAACAATCATGATAGGAGGCCAGCGAATAATAAAAGAATACTCACCCAGCGATTGCTATTTGTGTGATCCCTGTAGAAGCGGAGACGGAAAGAATATCCATCATAAATATTCAATGACTCCAGGCGAGGAAAGCTTTTGTTGATCCTGCTGGCAAGCCCGCCGTTCAAGCCTGTAGAGATTGAATCATCATAATAGATGCAAAAGTATTTGTCAAGGCGCAGTGAAGTGAGCTTGGCGCCGTTGCGTGCAAGTTCGTCATAGTCGTCTAGCGACATTCCCGGGGGTGCACAAATTCCCCTGAGAGCCCCGGCTTTGAACTTTCCAACTATTTTGGCAAGGTGATAGTGCTCGGGGCTTTTCTTGAAATAAAGATATTTAGGGCCATGCCAGTCTGGGCCCTTGCGAATGAGGCTGATGAACTTGTGTGCTTCTTTGCGATATGGGAGGTATAAATCGAAAAAAACAATTTGGAGGCTAGGTGTATCCGCCAAAAAGCGCCCGATGGGTATGTTCTCGACTCCATAGCCTACAAGCCAAGCATTCAGTTCGCGGAGGTTGTTGAAACTTGTAACTTCAAAAGTCACGAGCCTGTCACAGAAATAAGCGAAGAACTTGAATTGCAACCGCAAGGGAGGACACTAACCTTGCTTGATGACGGACTAGATGACGAAATGAAGCTGTCTTGCGTGTAAAGTAGGCGTTGAGGCTGCTTGTCAGTTTCTTCATGTTGCCGGAAAACTTGAGATGCTTGCAGAGTTTCGGGAGAAGGATTTCGCGAAACTGCTTTGATACAAGCGTCCAGTCCTTGATCTCATGAACGGACAGGTTGTCGCCGATCATACAAATAATCTCGGTTGGCATGGTCGCGAGTTCGGGGGTTGTGGATGTTGCCGCCATGGTCGCGATGCTCTGCAATGCACCACCTGGCAGAGCAGACAGGCAGATCAACGAAAGAATAGGGTGTTCATGTAGTCAAGCTTGCGAAGGGAGAAGAGCGATGAGCGCGAAGAAGATTGACGTCTTGAAGCGTGCGCTGTGGTGAAGGCTTGCTGTGAATAAAGCGTGGTCTCTGTTGCGAGGCAAGAAAAGAAAACAAGATCAGAGAAAGCAAAAGATGAAAAGGTGGAGAAGTGAAATGAAATCGAGGTTTGTGGTTATTGTGGCCCCCAGAGAGTGGTCATAGTAAGCCAGTGAATCATAGACAATGCCTGTCACTGCCAGAGAATGCATGTTCCCGCCCAAGACCTCATTGACCGTATGTGCAGGAATCACACAAGACTTAATCCTGAATTGAGCCAATCAAACGTATTTAATAGCTCGAATCGAAAGCTGAGCCTCCCCGCCAAACCTGAACTGAACTGGTCCAATGATCCAACGTCACTCATAGAATCCATATTGTTGAGATGATAATCTAACTTAGCACGCGCTGTATCACAGTCTTACAGCTCGCACAGAGATCGCTGTTTGGTGCTGATGGGTGAACCCAGTCTAAGAAACCAACAAGCAAACTTAGTTGCTGAACAATGCTTGATCGGCTGAGGCGGTTGTCCTTGGGATGTTTGCCCTGAAACGTTGGGCTGAGTAGTTCAAGGCAGAGAATGCCACCGCCTGGTACTGCGAACGCCATCAACTACGCGACATGTCAGAAGTTTCGGTGAATAAACAAAACAAAGAACTTACCAGCCACTCCATATCCCGCCTAATATCACGGAATCGATCCTTGTGCATCCAAAACATAAGAGTGAGCCTTATCATCTCATACGAAACTAAAAGAACATCTCCTTCATCCGGACACCCATATTGAAGAAGCAGCCTTTCCAGTAAGAACACGTTCTGTAGATGTGTGAGTCGGATGAATATTTTCAAGGACACAACGTTTGCCTCGACTGGGGGGTCAGAAAGGTCTTTGTCGTATGATCGTATTTCTGCTCTTGGAAGAGGAAGATCGTTAGAGTTGTCGGGATCATAGACAAGACACCAGGGAAGTTCGGCAATGGCATTCAACTGACGCTGCTTTAGGTTTCTAGAGAGGTTGGCGAGCCTTCATCATTGCTGGGAGGCATGTTGGATACCTGAGAGTCAACAGTCGCATTAGACCCAGAGCCAAGACTGACATCAATGATTTCGTTCAATACCTGAGCCATCAATTAACCAGCTCGACATATACTCGAAGGATAAACGCCACCTCTCAAGTTCCAGCCCCGGCTATCAAGCTCAAACACGGCCCTCTCAAGCACAGCGCCTCCAGCAAGAAGATCCTCATCACTCAAATCTAGCGGTGGTGGCGTCGAGCGAAAGCGCGGGTTAAGCAGGAGTGGTCTTCCAGTTAAAGCAACAATGGCTTTTTCAAGGTTGTAAACACGACCAAAAAGACGCCGTTTGTGTTCTGAACTTAGTGACGGTTTGTATGGCCCAGTGAGCTTCTCGGCGTGGATTCCGAGATAAGTCATTACGGAAACAGCATCCGCAAAGGAACCCCAACAAATAAGACCTGTCGCATTTTGTCAGTATCTGTATTCATGCAGCAAGAAGAGGGAAACTTACTGGCATCCCCCACAATCATTGACTCCATAGTCGCCTTCTGAAACAGAAGATCCAATATGATGATATTGGCCAATGTAAAGTGCCGAGCCAAGTTGATGCTATGTCTCAAGAACGCCAATACTGGTTTATTTGCCGTACCACTCTCCAAGATATGAAGCTGGTTCTTCTCTATCGGCTCAAAGGACTCTGGAATACGCCTCAAAACACTCCAGAGCAGTCCTATCGACTCCCATCGCAAGTTCGGTCCACAAAGCTGATTTACCCATTCTTTTGAACTGGTATCAATGTCTTGAAATGGCTGTGCTGTGTTATTGCAAATTTGTTGCGCTATGAGCTCAAGATTGAGTTTCTGCCGGTCTAGCTTCGCCCCGAACTTTGCTCTTAAGGATTTGATAACAGCTGGAACAGTGAGGTTGGATCATAGTCTATTCTCATTCTTTATGCCTTGTGAAATCATGTGTTCGTAAGAGGGCCCGAAAACGCAGCCGAGAAGTGTGAGACAGGACTGTTTTATCAACGGTGGGAGCTCTTGGAAACGTATTGTCTTGTTTGAATGAGAGCATGGGGTGCCTGCTTCCTGGGAGTCGAGCTCAGATGAGTCAAGTTGTGAAAGGCAGTTTTTGGCTTCTTCAAAGATTTCATTGTGGCCTGCTCGACCAAAGAATGGCGGCGTAGGAACCGGTGTTTCCATGAGAAATTGTATTTTCAGACTTTCCAAAGCTTAAAGTAAGGCGTCTTCCCGTTGTCCACCAGTTCTAAAGACGGTATTATGCAAGGCTTGGAGGCATTCGCTGAAGCAGGATGATCGCGCTCTGAAGATTATCTTGAACTCAATATGGCCGCTCCGTGCTATTTTGACTTAGTGAGTGAGAGTTAAGATCAACTGTTACTGTTAAAGATTCGATATTGTTGTTCTCTCCAGATTGGTGATCTGATGTCTATCAAATGCTGACGTGGGGCGAAGTCGGATCCTGCAACACGTCACTTGCATTTACACGCTATATGGACTTATTGGGTTTCGATGCCAAGCCTCTTCCTTGTCCGCACCACCACGGAACCTGTTCTGACTCAATACCCTGTAATGCAATACTTCCTTGGCCTTTCTCCATAACCTTGATCTCATTTAGTCTGGTGTCCTCCAATCCAGCTTTGGACGAGAGGCTTCAATACAACCGCTAATGGCATAACAGTACTTGACGGAGATCAAACGGTACCAAGGCGCCAGTATCTGTTCTCTTCAATGTCATGGACAGTGACGAAAACTCTGACTTAGGGTCCTGAACCTGAGGCAGCCAAAATTGTAGGTTCGTAATCTCCCAAGCAGGAGATTTACGTTGGCCATAAGAACCGCCGATCAAGCTGTAGTGGTAAGTTGCTGTGGAACCAAACTTGAGCTCAAAGTTGAGAAGGACATCGTCGAGAGCAGCATTTTGAGGAAGTTCGATGACGAACGACAGAAGTGATACAAAGTCAGTTGCTCTGAGTGACAGTTGGCCAGTGGTAGCCTCAATTACGGGATGAGTCCCTTGTTCGATGATATTCTGCTTGGTACTATACCTCAAATTCACTGATTTGAAGTGAAGAGGACCGAAATTGAACTCGGGTACGGGATCTGTTACTATTTTGATGTCAAGATTCTGAGATAGCAGTTAGACAAATAGCTCTATAATGTCCTTTAAAGGTGTAGGCAACTTACATCCCAGCCGTGGCCTTGAAGGAGGCTGTAGGTCAATTTCCCAGCTTGAGCGCAGATAGGTTGTGATACTCGGCTGGGTGTCGGATTCTCGTCAACCGTTGCTGTTCGAGTAATAGGCAGGGGCAGGGTAGTTGAGGAGGTTAGAGAAACAGAGTTTGGTGTATCCCTTTTCTTGTAGTCCAGCTCATATTCTAAAATGGTAACAGATGATGTGACTGGGTCTGAGGTCGAGTCATCGCCTGCAGAAGATCCAGGACTTGGATCTGGCTTTGGGGTTGTGTCACAAAGCTGAGATACAGTTTCAACAACTGTTGTTGTGGCATATACTGTACTGTCGATAGTGATGAAATTGGTTGTCGTGGCTTCGACAGTTGAGGTGTCATATCTCGACGTGATGATATGACTAGTAACCGTGCAGTCTTTGCCCGGAACGGTAGTTGTTGAAGTCTCAGTTGTCCAGATTGTGACAGGTTTGATCTGTGAATTGACACTAATTAGTATTGGCCTTCTTCGTCATCACTCAGGACGTACCAGAGTAGAAAGCACCGTTGTAGTAGTAGTCACAGTTTTAGTTCCAAGAACATGGACTTCTTCTATGCAGACTGTATGGGCGCACAGGACATTTGATGGGCATGCTGGGAGTGGAGTAGATGTGATGACGAAAGATGGGTAGGTAGTTGAAGTGGTAGTGACAAGTGGCAAAGCCTCCTGAGACACAGCGCCCCAAATGAGGGTTGAGAAGATAGCCAAGAGACTAGACTTCATTATGATGCTAGTGAGATGCTGAGATGGGCATAGAGGGTGGGGGAAGTCCAAGATGAATGAAATAGTTAGTGCTTGTATGGGAGAGAAGAGCAGGAAGCCACTATAATATACGAGATATTGTGGAATACACAGTGAAGGAACAGAGAAGGGAGGTCAATGCCGATATAAGCACTACGAGACCATATATGGAAGGAGTTGGATGAATTGGGTTATGATCAGTTGCGTAGGGGAGACCCTTGGTTACTGCAGGTAACTAACGATAAATCCATCCATGTTCTGCCGAAAGAGTGGGATGATCTGTTTTTCTTCAAGGTAAAACAACTCCCTAATGGCTGTTCGCTTCTTGGCTACAGCAGTGGCTTGCGGAGCAGGGTCTGTATGCAGCTGAGGATGCATCCAAAGTAACCGGTATCTATTCCTCCATGAGTGGCTGGCTGAACCCTTCTTTTAGCCTATGATACTTTGGTCCCTCTGGGAAAGGATACGAGATCTGAGGGTTCCGTGCTATCCAGCTTTGAGGTAGAGGCGTTAGTTACAAGATGGTGTAGGTGACTGAGAGATATCTGCATGTTTTGATAGAAGACTGGCAATCCAAAAGTGCCCATTATCTCAATCGGGTATGACGGAACCGGAACAAGGTAGTCAGCCAGCCACCATATGCTGGCAACTAATTGCACACTTTCAGCGCACGCGCGCATCTGAAAATCAATAGACAATGCAAGCATCGTCTGACATTCAAGTTGTCACATTGTCTACTGAGTGTCAATACTATCCAAATATGTGCAGCTGAGTGAACTTTTTGTCGAATGGTAGCACACCGGCTTATGCAATGGACGAAATAGGGAAAGGATCGCTACAGAAATTGGAGCTGAGAGCAAGGATGGCTGGCTTCCTCTTTCCGTAAGCCGATCATGCAGTTGGCGACATGGGCAACAGAACTTTGGCATTCGAGGTCAATGCGTTCAATTACATGTATTCAGCTTGGCTTACTTAGTTTTTGGATCTTAGTGTATTCGAAAAATGCACCTGTAAAGGCCAACTATAAATGGCGAATCAGGCCCAGTTACCCTCCCCTACCAACAAACTCTTGTTGAACTTGCGCTTAGACCCATTGGCAGCTAAATCCAAATGCAGCTTTTGAGTGCCTTTCTGCTCTTTTCCCTCCCAGGCCCCTCCATCGGTATGAAATGTCCTATTTGTCAATGATTATTGTCCTAATAACCCATCAGTTGCTGCGAGAGGGCCTCGTGGGCTGGACCCGCTGCCAGTCTCATGCGACAGCGTCTGTCCACCAGGGGTTTCTTGTCCAGAATACGACGGATGCTTTATTCAAGGCAAGGCGATCATGTCAGCAGAGGCAGTAAATCTTTGCTCCAGCACAGTAGCATCAGCCCTGGCTGCAGACAAGACAAGCTGCGAGGCGAGCGTCTCAACTCAAAAAGCAAGCTATGAAGCCATATTATCTGCCGAGCAAACAAAATTTCAATCAAGTTTTAAGGATCAACAGACGCTCTGTGCCAATCAAGTCGCATCTCTGTCATCAGAGCTGGCCAAGTATCAGGCCAGCCCCAAACCCGTCAACAGTAGAATTAAGAGTTACCCCGTTTCTTGGTGGAAAGATTGTGTAGCTTACTGTCAAAACGACAGTGAATGTCGTACTTGCGGAACAGATGGGAAAGGATGGTGCTATTTATACAGCGGCACCGAGTGTCGAGAAACGCCTATCACCATTTCAACATGTCTACGGCTGAGGAACTAGGAGCGGTAATTGTTACAATCAGTAGCACCCGTGGGGGCCATAGAACCAGGGAATTGAAGTAGTTCAACCTATAATATTTGATTCTTATCAATATGTTGGCAATAGTTACACCCTACTGCGTCATTGCTAGATGACATCTATGTTAGTAGTAACGTCTCTTAATTCTCTCATCACGTCCCTTTTTCTTCCTATCGGGTAGGCCTTCATCTGGGTTGAATGTGGCGTTGTGTGGCTTGACAACCCACTTCCCCGGCTGTCGGGTTCCGATGAGCCACGGAAAAACGGAACCTCAACGGCCGGGCCAATCTTGAACATTCAATCATCAACAACGACATCCGCAACTTCTCAGCTATAACTTCCACAACGACCCGCCTGGCTCTATGGAAACGTGATGCCTGACATTCTATGAGCGCATTCTCATTTCCGATCACCCATTGTCGCGCGCAGCTCCATGTCAGGTCAGGAGACCTCTCCACAGTCTCCCCCCGCCAATACACCTAAGCATCGACGACCCTGGACAGTAGCCGAGGATGCGACTCTGAGGACTCTTGTTGGGCACTTTGGTGCTAGTAGAGGGTCTGAGGGTAGATGGAAGGACATAGCTTCTGGCCTGGAGGGCCGGACAGCCAAGGTGAGTCGCCACCTCCGCACGCGCCTCAACGCGATCATTGTGCTGCATGATGCGCTCTCACTGCCGAAGCAAGTGACTGGGGAGATAGCGGCTGACTGGCTGTCTAGGATTGCCGAAAAAGATGGCTTCACTCACTGGATCCCTCTTTGCGTAAAGGTCGATGGACATCTCAAGAGGATGAGATCCTTCTCTCAGCTTATGCTCGACTTGGGCCGCTTTGGAATGAAATTGGTAAACTCGTCACTCCTCCAATCATCACATGGTCTAACGCATGCTAGCCCTTCTCATTCCTGGGCGGAAGGATGACCAATGCTCCAAGAGATATAATGATATCTTGAACCCTTCTGCCAAAAACCGACTGAGCGACTGGACTGCCGAGGAAGATAACCTTCTACGTCAAGGTGTAGCAACATTGGGTCATCGTTGGGTGGCCATCTCAGCGAGGATACCTGGGAGACCTCCTCTCACCTGCCGTAATCGATGGCGTACACTCTCACGGCTGTCACATAACCGTCAGAGCAGATCTCAAGGTACTACCCCATCGTCTTCATCTCAGATGTCCCCGTTCGACAATGGGATATCACCAGCACCCCACAACCCAAACCTCAGCATTGAGATGAACCATGGAGCGACTACTGACTTGATGCACTTTCCAATGGATGGCGACATTGGTCATGATCAGATGGGACCCAGCTTTCTCGACTCGGCCTTTTTCGACACCTTCACAGGCCCTTCCCCATCGCCGTTGAGGGATTCCGATCCAAGCGATGAAACAGAAACGCCGAACGACGTATCTGCCCCAGGTGCCGCCCCAGTAAATGCTGCACCCTTTCCCGATCTATCTTCAACTATCGCGAGCCAGGGACAAAGCGACCCCAAACCATGGCCTCAGCCTCCGAAACCACCCCAAGCGCAGCAACATCAAAATACTACGAACGCATCTTTCATACCATCGCCCTCTACCTGGTCATCGCTGGGCACAATGCTACCACCTGGTACCTCGCCCACGGATCAGAATATGTGGCTAGGAATGACTGGCAACCCACCAACACCGAAGAACTGGACAGCCCCAGGCCCCGTAGACGAATCGAATCCAGTGCCTCAGACATTTACCGAACAATTTCAGGTTCCGACAGTACCAGCATCTGCTCAACAGACAATTCACCATAATCATCATCACCATGTCCATCATCATTTCCATCATTATCATCACTACCCAGGCAATGGAGATCAATGGCGACAGCTGGAGCAGCAATCAGAAGCCGAGGCGATGCAAGCACATTTGCAAAACGAGAACGGACCTCAAAACCCAGGGTGACAAGCCTAGCCTAACAGATCTCACCTCGTCCAGTCACGCTAGCACGTTGACCTGAATAAGCCGCCCAAGCATCCAGATAAGCTATTATGACCGGGGTACAATGCCATGCAGAAAACACCACTATAAAGGACACTGATTTCCATCCTGCCAGCCACTTTCTGTTATGACTTATTGTGGCTTCGGGCATTTTGTGGCCAAGGCGACACTGGCGCGAACTCCATTTCACAAGAGACGGGTTTAAAAGCTTTTCAATTGGTCAGATCGCGGGATGCTGATCGCCACTGGAATTCCCAAGAGCATCAGATGCGCTTGCTGCTCTGCTGAACCTTTCGTGGTAGCAGTGAGCATGGACTACGCAAGAAGCGGTTCTGCAGACGAAAACAACTCTGTACTGCAGAACAATGCAACTACCTCTATCAGAAGTCAAGCTCGCATCTCATGTCCGTAAGCCATGATCCAAACGGAAGCTGCGTCACGAGTCCTCAGTGTCACGGCGTTCTCTACAAGTTCTAGGACTATATCGAAGAGTTTCGCGTTCTACAGGAAGAATCTGATAAAGATACTTTGGCCAGAATGGCTTTGGGAACTTTTATCTTTCGCCATGCACCTGATCGGAGAGATTGTATATACGCCTACCTTGGTTTAGGGTGTAAGGCCTTGGCTGCTACACTATCCCTCGTGAGATAGTGTTCAAATACGTTGCACGCTCCTTTATTCAGGAGTCAAATAATCTTGGACCTTCGGATTGGATTGCAGAGCATGCTAAAGCACGTTCAGCGAGTTTGCCTTCTTGGTGTCCCGATTATGGATTGTCTTTTCCAAAGACATAAGAACTTAGACCAGACCTCGTACAAGAGTTGGTTTCGACGCAACGATTGCCCCTCTTTGTGCTCCAAGATCTCAACTTGCTGTTTTCCAATGCCAAGCTTTCCACATAGAAAGGGTTTTGGTTGGGCACGCGAAAGTAGATATGCGAGTAGGAGATGTTCTATGCGTTTTATTGGGGGAAACATGCCGCTTATACTAGGACCACATCGTGATGGGACTTTTAGTTATGTTAGAAAGGCGTTCGTTCATGGGATCATGATTCATGGATAGGGATTTCCCTTCAACAGGGATGTGAGTTGGAGTGGATCATCCTATATGATAGAGCTTTGAACTCGAAGCCTTAATATGATGCCAGTGATTTCCACTGATCAGCGGTAGTTCTCATCTACTTCAACAGAACAATATGCATATGAATAAACAAAACAAATTTAGTCTGCCAATACTTCTGGTCGTGAAGTGAAAGAAAAGCCTCACCTTGGCTGCCGAGTTGAGGGTATGCTTCTGCCAAGTTACCACTTCATCATACGCCGGGAAGTTTCCTCCTACCGGGAGGTAAGAGAAGACCCTGAAACAAGAGTAGCCAAGAAAAGTTAATCTTGCATCAGGCAGGGCCAAGTCGTGAGGCATTCTGCCGTATTTCAGCCTTTGCTTTTGCCCCCGGTCTTCGCCTGCCGAGCGGTAAGAGATGCGAGTATGCGGCGTTTTGAAACAATCGCTTGCCTCACCGCTTCGCCAAGTATGTATTCATTTGAAAGTCAAACTGTCAAATTACAAATACTTGCTAATTTGGGTAAACGGTAACTGTATTGTATCAAGCTTCATTCTAAGAGAATCAATTAAGGTTGGGTTAATGTTAGACGTCAGCAAGAGACAATAAAGTAACATAAAGTTTAAATTCAAGGCTGTACGACTTGAGAGAGATGTGATTAAATCTCATCTGAGACATATGCATGAAATATGACCTCGTTCAAGCTGTAGTCGGCCCTGAATGGGTATATCCTTCTCCACATGGATAAGCCAGATCTGTTGGCTTTCAGTGCTGTTCGATATCTTTCTGCAAGACAAGTTCCAGTATCACATTCCTATCAATTACTCATTAGGGTCTATCCCCGCATCTGATGCTGTAGGTTCCAGGTGAGATTGCGGTTTCGATCAAGGGTGCCTTTGTCTTAGCTGTGCGTCGATCAAGATGATGATACTCTGTTTTCGTAGAGTTGCAGACCACTCTTGAGGAGAAGATAGTAGGCGCATGCAAATATCGCATGCTCTGAGTGGATGACCAATTGACCATCAGTACCGGTGAGTGTAGCACGGCTCATAGATTATACAAAGTTCAATAGTTGAAGTTAGAAGAGAATATTTGCATGGGAAGGCAGATACAAGTGATGATCTGCGACTATAATATTACATGGCTCAGCCAGTGTCTACCTCGTCATTCTCGGCAAGAGATATTCTCCGCAATAAGTCTCTCCAAGTCAATGATAATTCAGTTTCCGTAGTGGAATTGACCTATAATGAGCTGTCCTGCAAGCCACGACAGCCACCCCCTCAGTAACGACGCGGCCTGTCCGGCCGATGTCCCCGCTTGTAGGCCTCATTGAGACCCCCAGCCAGCCTATACTACCAATTCGGTCCCTCTGCAGCACGCATTTGAAGTGCGAGTGTAGGCGGCGCTTTTAGTGTAGCTGGGCCGTGTTTGCTGATGCCGAAGAGCGCAATTAGAAGCTGTTGGCCCTAACTATGGAACGCTTCGGGCCGCAGCGATCCGTACGGACTAACTAACATGGCTTGTTGTGACGAAACTCCGAGACACGGGCTGGGGCGAGTCTCAATAAGACATGCAGACCGATTGACCTCCCGAATACGATCGGTCATTCGAGATACCAGTTTCTTAGGGTCGTGTTAGACACTTACTCAGAATGCGTCACATTAAAAGCCTTTCTAAAATTAATGACTGGCTGACGCTACCAATCCTGGAGTATGATAAGACAGTCTTCTGTGAGAAGCATTTTTGTGGCGTAGCTGGCCACTGAGCTAACGCTGTCATGAACAAGGGTTCAGCTCAGCTGCAAATCTTTTCCTGTTACAGCGACCGTGTTTTGCCAATGAGGGGTTGTAACTTGCAGCATTGACCGCTAGCTAAGCCGCAACTAGAAACTAGCAAAATCATGCAGAAGACGGTCGCTGTAAGTGACGACAATTGGCTACGGAGGGGATATCAGCTTGCAACATACCTTGAACATGCATTCCAACGGAAGAGGATGGTCACGATCAGCAATGTAGTGTCTTGTACATGAGAAGAAAGACAGAAGAGAAGCATGTGGTATGAGATGGAAGAGAGTGAGAAGGTGTATAAAAGATCGACCTGCACCTCGAGACGATACTTCTCATTCACTCCATCATCACTCACTCACTCACTCACTCCATAACACAACACAATCACCCTTCAACCCAATAACCTCTATTCAAGATGTTTGTTTACCAAGGAAAGATGAACTGGTGGACGTACGCCAAGGACGAGACCTTCGTCGTCGTCCTCCCCAACGGCCCAGTCCGCGTCGGCGACAGCGTCTATCTCTTCTGGAAATGGACAGTCGATGCCAAAGGCGTCAAGAACGGCAACGTCTTCCAGACCATTAGAGTCGACTCGGTCACACAGTCTAGTGCTACTGATGTGACCTTTGTCCTCAAGGGCTCCTGGTACAGCTTCACCGTCACCACACAGGGCGGCTATGAGAACATCAGCATCGTCATGAGAAACCCCCAGGGTGGTGTCAGCCACCCTATGCCTCTCAAGCGCGAGTGGAAGTCTGAACAGGAGCTCACTGGCACTACACGTATTTGGACTGGAAAGTTCAAGTGGATGAGCTTTGCGAAGGATGAGCAGGCCATCTTCATTGTTCCTGATGGCTTTGGCGAGGGCAAGCCTATTATTTCGACTTGGCAGTGGACAAAGGCTTCCAACGGCAAGACGAAGGAGCCGTCGTTCCGCGCTGAGGTTCAGAAGAATGTTACTGGGCTTGGAACTGATACTGTCAAGTTCTCGTACAAGTCTTACTATGATATCAAGTGCACTTGGGATGGTAAGAAGGATCAGCTTGATGTTTGGGTAACAGAGGGTGCTCACAGTGAGGATGTTGGTGACATGATCCGTTCTGCCATCATTGAGCGCTCAACTCACTCTCAGTATGTCTCCAACTCAGCGTATGAACCTTTTGCTAACTTTGCAACAGTGACTTCAACCCCCCCTTCCCTGCACCCACCAAGAGCGAGTGTGACCATTATCTCCCCCAGCCCCAAGCTTCGCTCCCTCGTCTCGTGTGCCCTCTTCCATTTCCCAAGGACCTTCTTGAGACTCTCGCACACACTGCTGCATACGTAGACCAGTGCGGTTACCTAGCCAAGTATGCTCAAGATGTACATTCAACTATTTCCTCCATCTTCGACACATGCTCACATTTCTTAGCGTTTCGCCGCCCTCGATGCCGATTACCACTTCTCTCTTGAGCAGATCAAGGCTCTCAAGATTGAGATTGAGAACATCAACAAGACCAAGAGTGAACTCACCACTGGCCGCGATGCCGCGATCGCCAAGGCTGAGAAGCTTCAAGAGGCTCTGGACAAGGCCCTGAAGGACGGTGAAGGTTTGCAGAAGGAGATTGCGAGACTCAACAAGGTCATCTCCGATGACAAGCTCAAGGATGCCGAGGCTCTCAAGGTCCTTGAGAAGACTCGCACCGATCTCGAGGCCTCCCAACAGCAGTGCTCCAAGCTTCAGGTTGAGGTCGCCCAAAAGGATGCTCAGATCGCGGAGCAGGGCGCCACCATCAACAATCTCCAGAGGATCATCATCTCTCTCGAGACTAACATCTCGAAGCTCCGTGCCGAGATTACAGTCAAGACCAGCGAGAACGAGAAGCTTGCCAAGGCCAACATCACCCTCGAGGGACAGAAGAAGGATCTCGAAGGCTCCGTCAAGGACCTTCAGGATGAACTTGCTCGTGCTCAGCAGAGGATCAAGGATCTGCAGGAAACGGCTAAGAGCCACGTGGCGAAGGACAAGGAGATCCGTGATGCAAAGGCTCGTGCTGATACTGAGGCCGCCAAGTCGGAGGAGGAGGCTGCTAACGCACGGGGTGAGGTTGAGAAGTATAAGCAGTGGGCCTTCGACAACAAGGTTAAGATCGATCTCTCTAGCTACTGATGCCAGGGATTCCTGCCGTTGCATCTGGTTCCGGTGGGACTCTCGTGTCATAGGGTGTTGAGATATTGTTGGGTTGTAGGCGCCATCTGCTTGGCGGCTTGGGAGCTGAAGAGGAGATGGGGCGTGGAGAGGACTGTTTAGCTACTGAGTAGTCCTGATATCTAAATTTAATACATTCCCTTTGTTACTACCTTTGATTGAACCTTGACTCAAGTGTTGTTCTATATTGAGTGATGCATGGATGGTTTAACGTGCTAGTGTATGACCAGGCTTGAACAGACCTAAAGAAGATATTGGTCACGATGGAATTTTCAAGGCGTTGCAGTTGAGTCGTTGTATCCATTAAACTCTATACGTCCTAAAGAGATTCTATCCCGCGCTAAGCTATTCAATCTATTCCATCCTGTATGAAACCCCACAAACATATGCTCTCAAAATACCAAATCTAACTCAAGCTTGACAGTTTATCGTTGAGCGTTCTCCTCCATCACAGGCGCATCTGGACCCTTTTCTCGAGACTTCTCAGCATCCATCTCCATCTTTTGCTTCTTGCCCAGGAAAGGGAAGAAGAAGTAAGGATGGAAGATTGTCAAAGTCCATACGGCAATGAGAATCATGGCTCCGTCGAGAATCAAGAAGGTTGTCTCATTTTGCATGAGAGAGCTGCCCCATCCCATCTGCATTTCAGGGATACTAGACAACATTAGTACGAAGAGTAAAGGGCATATTCGAAGGAGGCTTACCGATAGATGCAACGGATGATAATGGCGATGTAAGCAACGGTCAAAGCATAGACAAAGATCTTGGTCTTCTTGTCACTTGCTCTGATGACCTTGACGTTTTCGTTGGTAGACGATTCACTCTCCGTAGCAGTCTCGTCTCCAGCCCTGACGGCAGCACCATTCTTAATGGCCTTGTGTCTCCTCCAGATATAAATCATCATCAGGCCACCACAGAAGATCATATTGGCCATCTGGAAGACAACTCCAACAACAAGAAGTCCAGATCCCACATCAAGCATGCCCTGGTCATTGTTGTCTCCATTAGTGGCAGCTGAAGAAACACCACCGCCAGCAGCTTGGATCACAATAGAGAAGAAATCCGTGCCTACGAAGACCCAGGGGTACAATACAGGCTTGATGAAACTGTACTCTCGACCGTACCATAGAACAAGATGCTTGAAGGTGATCGAGATAGCAGCGGCGACTAGTGTCGGGCCAAGGATGAGAAGAACGAGTTGGATGACGAAAGCGTTGTAGACCCATGGGTTTGAACTCATCACGATACGACCACTATAGCCGATGAGTTCAAATATCGTTCCGATCGCAAGCCATAGCGTGTACGACCATGTTCGCGCCTTGATGCCGAAGTACAGCTGGGGTATAAGCGCCAGCGCGTGCGCCACGACGAAGAAAACACAGGCGCCCAGCGTAAAAGTGTCGCCGTAAAGTGACAACTCAGCAGGACATCGTTCCGAGATTCCATCGGAGCAGGTTTCATAAGTCGGCGGAGGATAGTTTGTGCCGTTGTAGGACATTTTGACGGTCTGGGGAACAAGTTTAAAGGAACCGCTTTGTTTTTGTTTTTGTTATCTTGGAGGGCGAGTCGGATATAAAAACATGGTGATTTTCTGGAGCGTGGTCTCCGTGGGACAGCCCATGGACAATATTCCGCAGATATTTACGGGGAGGAATGGAATTGCGGATTTGATTACAAGGCGCAGTTGGACAGCCAAGACATGAGAATGAGCGAGGTGCATATCGGTGGCTTGGCGTTAGATCCTTCGATTTATGAGCATTTCTTCATATCAAGATAATACTCTTCAGGCAAGATCAGTTAGCTTATCAGTGCACATGATAGCTTAACTCTAAATAAGCGTTAAAGTTGAGAACTTGCACGAATACAAAGAATGACATCGATCAAGCTCAATATCATTCTAAACGCGTATATCTTGGCATCGTCAGCACGGGCTAAACGACGCGTAGATAACTTGATAAACTCGCATTCCCGAAAAGCCCGATTGGTCCGTCGAGCTATCACAGCTCGCATTTCTCGTTTTCCTTGCTTTTCTCGCAACGACATGCAGGCCTTAATAAGATTACACGTCGTTTGAGGTCGTGGGGATCCACATGTAAGAGATCGGAGGTTTCATTCTGATGTTATCCCGTATTTCCGGTCCAAACCTGACGGGTTAGAGGTTTTAAGCTTAAATCTGATTAAAGGGAACAATTGAGGCTATATGTAAATGACAAAACCATTTGTCTGTTGTGACATCGCACGCGAAGGGCGATCAGACCGTCTAGTCATACGACTTAGGCGGCTCGAAATAGCACCTGAAAAGCAGCCATCGTGTAGGAAATTGTCTCAGCACCCAATCATATCGCCACATACGTCATGCTTCGGGGTGCGAATCAGCCCGACTGCGAAGCAACCACCGGTGTCTATCGACTCTATGCGAGTATTGCAGCTGGGAGCTTAACTCAGTAGAGAGAATTTAACTTAGTATCCGAGTATTCGCTTCCCTCTGTTCGGTTAAAATTTCTACCGTTTTGGATCAACACTACTCCTTTGATGACGTCTTTATCACAGTGGGGGATATTTCGAGTAGTTTGTAGGCAGGGCATGCTTCTGTTGATCGCTCTGCCCCTTTCTCTCACTAAGGTTATCGACCAAGCCTTGAAGATCAAGAGAGCCACAGCGGTTTTAGGCAACGTTACTTATGGGAATTGGCTCACAGCCACCCATTTATGCCCAAGTTACTCACATGGTGAGCTCCATAGTGGCAAGTCTGTCAATCCATGCTCTGTTGGCCGTAGCTTGTGACTGGATTCGTTGTAACGCCTGTTTCAACGGCTCGAAACGCTCCACTCGATCTGTTCTGGGGGCGGGAGTTTGTGGGTGCAATTGGAATGTTCTCTTGGAAATGCCAAGTTTAGCTGGCGCCACCAAGAATCCCAATTTCACTCGGAATACAAATATCTTGGAATAGGTAAATAGGGGATACGGGGTATTTACTCCATTCCCCCGCTGCCCGCTCTGCCGTTGTCGCTAAACACAATCTATTGTCAAACTACCGTCACATGTTTCCAGTCCAACAGGCATTCCCTGGCCAGCTGTCTTCCAATATAGACTATCATGCTTTATTACATACCCAGATTTATGATTACTTCCTCTCAGCTGGGATGTACAGCTGTGGACAGGCACTTCTTAACTCTGATTATGACCTGCGGCACCAAGTCATGCATGCTGCGGCTCAGCGATGCACTACCGAGCCGTGTAATGCCACACCCTCACTGTCAGACTCGGTTTTGGTAGCTCATACTCGTCTCCATGCGAGGAACCATATCTTACAGGTCTAGAGGATCTATCGAGAGTAGAAACCGAGCCTGCGTTTCTATACCAATGGTTCTGTACCTTTTTGGACACCTTGAATTCCACTCAAGCCTAAGCTACTGGTATGCCGGTGCAAGACTGCTTGAGCTATCCATCAGATCTGCCTCAACAGCCTTCCGAGTCTGAGCCAACGATACGCTAAGACTCATTTAGTTCTCAGTCGTTATGTCAAAAATGAAAACTCTTTGGCTGATCCAAGCCCTTTCTAATATAATTTTGAAGGCTATAGATGTTATTGAGTCTTTACCTTCAGAAGTAGATAGCTTCACATTACATTGCGCCAGTTGGGCACCAATCACCCCGGAGAGCGATACAGCATCCTGTCAGCCTCTGGGTCCTGTAAACATGAATTGTTTCCATGATTTGCTGATAAGGAAGCAATCAGTCATGCTAATCGATAAGATAAAGGTCCCTATCCTTATCGATTGCTGGACAGATATCGCGATCTGCTGCAACCGGCCCGGTCGTCATTCTAAGCTACTGCTCTTGAGGCCTAGCAAACTGAATCCGAAAAAAGCCCGACAATGAATGATCCGGACCGGTAATACTATAATCCCGTTCTAGAAGATATAAGAACACAACAAATCCGAATGCCGAACGCCGGGACTCAATATCCGCATTATCTCAGAGCCTCATTAAGCTTAAACATCAACAACAAGAGTCGGCATTACCGGATGACGTACAAAAGATATGTGACCATTTCGCTTGAAAATTTTCACTTTATTGGTTATAAGATGCAACTCTGTTCACCGTGATGAAGCGTATTCTTGTGGTTAATTGTATGATTCAGTTTTCAGGCATCAAGGATCATGGCGACCAATTCTAACTCATCACAGAATACCAGTGACGACAACCTCCCACAAAAAGAATTCGCATTTGTTGAACATGAGAGCAACAAGAAAGAACTTCGAAGCCATGCTATGCGGGAGTATTGGAAGAATAGACGACAAACGATGAACGAGGAGAAGCAAAAAAGACAGAAGCGTACTCAGCATACGCTATTGCCGACTCCGACGACGCAATCAACAATGTCTGATGAGAACGCCGAGTCCTCCACCTCAGTACTTAACAACGATGCCTCCTCTGACACAGCATTGATACCTAACAACGAACGTCAACCAGATCTGGAGGGCATTCCATCTCAAATACTTTCAGGGGTGAATCTGGTGTTTGGGTCGAGCAGGCTTGACCCTTTCGAGCAACTGCCCATGGAGCTGTCGGTCACACACCACAAGCTTCTCCATCACTGTGACTCTCATCAACCCAACAAAGCAGACAAGTGCTTATCGTCAACAGGGTTTAGTGCTCACGCCGGCATGATGTTTGGCCCGTCCCCCAATGAGGCCTTCAGTCCCATGCGCGATGTATGGCTGCCCCTTGACCTGTCTAATCCGGCATCGTTCAATGCACTCATGGCGCTTTCAGCTGCGCATCTTTCTCGGATGCAGGGTTTTGGTCAATCAGAAGTAGCTCTGGAGTTCAAGAGCGAAGCGGTGAGGATCGTTCAGCTTTGGATGCAAGACCCGGAACGTGCAGTCTCAGATGATGTCTTGGCTGCTATCCTGCGTCTCCTGACCTACGAGGTATGTCTAACTGTCTCTTCACTTGCATCTGAAATACTAATGGCAGGAGGTTTAGAGATACTGTGGGACTGAGGCTGAGTGGATCATCCACCACAAAGGGCTCATGAACCTGGTTGAAGCTCGCGGCGGTATAGCGGCACTCAGCAGTAACTGGAGGCTTGAGCTAACGGCCTTCCTGTGGGCCCCTCACTTCTCCTTTCTTTCGTTGAGATGCTAATGCGCCCAGGGTATCATTGATGGCAAGGCCAACTTGGTTCGACTGTTCAAATCAAATCCAGGAACTTCTCACTCCTAATTCGGAGCTCCCATTACATCCCATCCTAAGAGAAGAAAGCGAACTACGAAATCTTCGGAGTCTATGGCTAGTTTCGTTCATCCAGGACATTGGCACATTCCGAACGAACCTCCTGAGGACCACCCAGGTATATTACTCGGCGCTTCACGAAGCCATCTTACTACTAAAGGCTCACCGCCAAGATCACGAATTGGATACTGGCCGTCCGGAGCTCTGTAGCGACCTAGAATTCACCCGGCTTGCTTGCTTGCTGTTCATCTGCGTGCTATTGCAAAAATCACCGTTCGAATCCCCCCACGACACTGGAACCTACCAAGAAGGGGACTGGAGCTTTCAAAAGCTGGATAATTTGAATCTACTAAACTTCTGCCTCGAGGCAAACCACCTGTCTTGGCATGACTCTCTCGAAAGTCTGAACAGTATTTTGTTCTTCCACTTCACTGCCTCGGAAGACACAGGACCTGATCCAGAATACGTTCGCAGCCTGACGACAGTCCTTGCTTCTTCAAGTGGTGGCGCTCGGTATTCTGTGGAGCGATGTCTTCTGGAGACTTTATGCCGAGCAAGTGGCGGTGAACAGAACCTTTTCGAGGAGAAGTTCACTCCTGATATTCTATTGTCGATGATATCTGGGCAGTGAAGATCCCTGGACGGATTCATCTGGACTCTGTTGGACTCACATTTCCGGGCTTCGTGTACTGTTTCGGGGTTGGACAAGCAGGGTCAATCGTGGGTCAAGTTGTTCAGTTAGCTATCAAATGCGAAACGCCGTTGATCGGCTTCAAATTACCCCAGTTTCTTCAGTATATGACTAATGACATACTTTTATGACTCATATTGAGCACGAATCTTTTGACAGAACAAGGCTGAGAATGCTCAAGCATGGTAGACTTTGTGCAAGAGATCTGTAATTTCATGACATCGGCTGTGACAGACGGTCTTGCTAAAGCTCACTGCTTCACACGATGCAAATCCAACGCTTTAGTTCAAGTATATTCAGTATTAGGACCAAATACTAATCGCAGCTGGGCCGCCCCTAGTTGAGACATTCTGTGTCCTTAGGCCCCTGGATGGCTCACTTGCCGGATTTGGTAGCACTACTCAGTCAATGATCTGCCCGCATACTTCGATCAAATATGAGAATAGCATGTGATCACATGTTTGAGCTTCTCACGGGTTATTGAATAAGCTGTTGAAGTTGGCTGCAGACGCTTTGGGAAAAGATATTGAAATGATTCAAGATTGAGAGATTTTGTTGAGAAGTAGATATATCCACATATTATCTTGGAGCTGCACATGGCTTGGGATAACTTGACCGTCGAATCTCGAGTACAGCCGAGAATGAACGGCCCGGAATCCAGTAATATTAAAGGAAGGATTTGTGCCTTGGGTGTATTTGTATATCACTCGCTACATACATAACTTATGTGTAACGAAGCTTGAGTTCAGTGTCCACTGAATAGACATATTAGCTCCTGAATACCCGCCATTTGGCCAACAATATTGCGATTGTGAATGACGCTCAACAAGTCCTGAAAGCTTCAAGAGCCAATTTCCCAATCGTCGTCATTTAACTGGGATTTAGCAATCTTTTGGCTTGGCATGTCTTTGAAATGTCTCCCGTTAGCTTTGTTTATCGATCAGTCTAACCTCCATGCTTTCACTGTATAAATAGCCAAGGCACCATAACATGGAGACCTCCCTGACGCTTTGAAGCTGAGTCAGAATCAATGGAGTGGTTGGCAAAGGTACTCTCAACCTCGGATTGAAAACTAGCCTGTTTACGCTACAGAAAGGCCAAACAAGGACCATTTTCCCATAGCCAAACCGTCCAATCAATCATATCCTCATTGCTTATCGAATTCATACAGCTCATTTACATGAGAAGAATCACTTAGAAGTAGCTAGTGATATCCAGGATGTTCTGTGGCTTACGTCTAATTGAACAAGTAGTCTTACCTAAGGAAGTAGTTAGTGGAACCGGCATTTGGAATCCGGTGATGGCTGGTGATCATTTCCAGTCCTGACGGGCGACAGATCTACGGACTTTGCATTAGCTCAAGCCACACGGTGATATCAAGGGACACGCAAGGTATTAGGTCGGCATCACTAACAAGACTTCAATTGCCGAGAATATTTCGAAAGACGATATTCAGCTGCGTAAGCCAAAGGCTTGACTATATTAGGCATTAACTTGAGGGTTGTCACTCGAGGATTATAAGCATAGTTTTCAGAAATACTAGGCAGTTTATATGCGTTTGATGTGCCTACCAGCGTCGCCAGTACTTATGGTTTGGACATTCAGCTCATCTGTTATCACGGGTGAGGGCATACCAGACATATTGAAGCCCTGGTTTCATGTTAACAGAAAGATGACGCTCATCAGTAGGCCTGCCTACATACTCATTAGGTCTATAGAAAGATTCTAGTTCCTTCAACCTTGCGATAGTCAAAGTTCGGTTGCGCTGTCATCTATATAAACTTACTTTTCTGGTAGTCATTGGGCATAACTGTAGTTTGTGACTTGACTCCTCTTGGACAAATCACCGCGAACAAATTGTCATTACGTTTGTACGCTTGGGATACCAATTATTGTTCCTCCTGGCATATTATGTGGATAAGATCCGCCAACGATAAAACTCTTAGAATCCTACAGCGCATTGTTACTCGTAGAGTAGTGTTTCTAAACTTGGCAATCGATAGAAATATTCCCTGCTCATCTTCCAACTGAACTGATCCGAAAGATCCGACGATGTCTTATCTGCGACTGGTATATACCCAGGTTGGGGTAAGAGAACCAGACAGGTGTTACACTCAGGGCTGACCATCGTTGGCGCAATCAAGAGAGTGGCTCATTGAGTACGAGTTCAATCAAGGTTCAAGTGCCCCGTTTCGTGTATGGCAAGTTGAGTTCTGGCAAGACTATTCCGCCAATCGCATACATTATCTCCAATACCAATTACGGTGTTTTCATGGCAAGCAACATGGGAGAGCGCAGAGCAATAGGAATCGGTCCTCCTGCGCCAATCTTCTTGAGTTCTGGGGGATATAACCCAGCGTTGTCTTTGGAGGTTCCAATACCTGCCTCGACGACGGATCTGTACCATTGATGGGAATTTGGGGTCTGTAAACTTAGTAGCTATTACGATCTGATATAATGGCTCACCAAGTTTATGTCACACAAATATCCTGCGTTGCGACAAATCATCCTTGCAATTTTATTGTTGGAGAAACCAAAGGAAATAGATTGCGCGATAAACTTGTTTGGTAAATATGGGTGATCATTTCAAGGCTCATAACTTTGGGTATGCAGCTCCTCTCAGGATGTAACAAGCGCTGATCAACATATTTGCCGTTGCCCGCGGAAGGCCGAGACCAAGTGCGGCATAGCCACTCGAGTCAGATGTCCAAAACAAAAGTCTGGGCTACCCTACACCTTCGAAACCAGACTAAGCACACAGGGATGTAATGCCAAGCAATGCACCGACCACCTGCTCGTGATGAAAATGACATCATTAATCTCGATAAGCTCAGGGCACAAACAATCCATGTCAATTGGCGATTTCGTAAATTCGCTTCTGTCGCGATAGGGCCTCTCGTATCATCCACACTACCTACGAATCAAAGCTGAGAAGCAGAGGAAATCGCAAGCGTGGGCATCCGCGCCTAGCAGATTTTCCTAGTGCGACTTGGTGCCTGGACCCTGATATGATGCCTGGTTCGGAAATTTTACGCCAAACACCATTGGCTCTACAGAAAAACCCCATCGCCCATCCCCAGAAGAGATTGCATCGAAGCTCTCAGGCGTGGAAACACAATAGAAAGCGCAGCAAACTCTCTTTCACTCCAAACGCTCAAAAGAAATCTGGATCTTGAGGTCTTGCCGTCATCGATGCAAAGCATCTTCTCTTCAGCCCTGTGTGACGCGTCCTGGCGCCCTGTGACTCTCAATTTTTACGAAGGACGGCAATTCAATGCGACAACTGCTGGTTTAATGGAGACAATCAAGCCTCTAATTGGTGCATAGGCTCTGGTATTTATTTTAGATTGGCATCTTTTTTTTTTTTTTTTGCGAGGCACGGTTAAAACGGCGCGTCGGGTGAACGGCTTTGATGAAGGTGAGAAAAGTTAGTTGCCATGCGACGTCAAGCAATTGGAGGATGCGTATACGAGGGGAAAAAACAGGTTCTCAAGCCGCGATTAGCAATGGGAAATGCCGGATTGGAAAGAATCCGCTGTAAGAGAAAAGGGTCTGTTGTGTTCTAGCCTTTTGGTGGGATGCCGAATGCAGCAGTGAGAGAACAAAGGAGATGAGAGGGAAGAAGGAAAGAAAGAAAGAAAGAAATCTTGTTTGTTCGAAGGGACCTAAAGGTTAGCAGCGGGCTTTGGTGCTACATCGAATGGGGGGACACGTCCGCCTCCGATGGAGCTGAGTCCGCCTCCGCGACGTCGAGTCGAGTCGGTGAGCATTGGAGACTAAATGCCCTGATTCGCTTCTTTCCGAAATGACAGATCTCTATGCGCCATTTGCATTTGTATTTGCATGTGAGTGTTGGTTTCATGACGATGATGTACCGTCTTGAGCCTAGATCCAATTCATGCACTGCCCTGCCCTACTTGGCCCCGATCGTAGGACGCTATGACCATGCCAAGACGGCTACGCCCACGTCAAAATGCTTATTTCGAGGACCTTATTTTCCGTGCCTTTTTGGGTCGCGGACCAGACGCAACGTGAGATTCAGGGTCCAAGCCAAGGATGCTTTCTCGGTCATTCTCTCGCTCAAGCTTTGATAAACGTGGCAGAGTAGAATCCCAGTACCTCGGGTTCTGTCTGTGTTGGTGATCGGTTTCAGTGGTGCTCGTTCCAAAAGTTCCCTTGACAAACGGCTTCTTCCAACGTGGTTAGTCAGGACCACCCACGTCAGCCAGGCCAGGCCAGATCCCTTTTTGTTTTTTTTACGTCTCTCCCCTCATCATCAAAGTCCCAGCTCGTGCACAACAATATGAGCCAAATACCTACCTACACACACCAAGGAACTGTGGAGTCGGGGCTGAGTCCCCGCGCTGTGATATCACAGAACTACACTACCCAAGCTAAACGGGCTAACCTACCTACGGCACTCATTTCCACCCCCGTCTCCCCTTTTTGCGCCCGTCAGCTCCCCCCTGGCTTGTAGTCCCATACCGACACCTACCATCAACCACACGATATTCTCGCTGGCGGAGCATGTACACCTCTTGTATAGCCTCACTTACAACTACAATTCACCACGTTTCAGCAGGAAAACTGCGGTATTTACGAGCGATTGTTTTTGTTTTTTCGATGGATACCTCTTTATTGGGAAGGGGTCTCGCAGGATATTATCACGGGCTGTAGAATTGTCTAGACCTCGCTGCTGGTTCCTGTATTAATACCACTCTCGTAGCTGTGCCTCATACCTGAAATTTCTCCCATCTTCACACACTGATCTGATTCTCTCTCTGCTCTTTTCTCCCCGCCCTTTCAAGCTTCTTCGTGAAGACTATTCTGCTCAAAATGTCTGATCCTGACATCCGTGGGACAAAGGAGTCTGATCCTGAGGCTCAGATCCAACGCATCACCTTCCAAGACGGTCCTGAGCGCGGCCGTGAAGACCACGATGCACACCGCCTCGGCCGCACGCTCTCGCGCTCCCTATCCCGCCGCCGCTCACACTCCAGCTCGCGAAGCCGTATCCATCCTACCTCTCCCTACTCAGGCGTTCAGATCGAATACCGCACCTTGTCCATCCAGGTCACCGAGGCGAAGCAGGTCGAGCCCACCGAAGATCCCAAAGCAGCGGGTGGACAAAAGACAGACGAGGATTACTTCTCGAAACTGCAGTACCATGAACTTCAGGCGGAGCAGTTGTGTCAGCAGCTGAATGTTGATGTTGGCGCTGGTCTGTCTGAGAGTTCTGCTGCGACGCGTCTTGAGCGCGATGGAAAGAATACGCTGCCTCATCCCAAGACGAACTACATCAAACGAACGCTCAAATACATCTTTGGTGGTTTCTGTTCGGTTCTCTGGGTCGGCGCCATCATCTTCTTCCTGTGCTGGCAGCCCCTCAGCAATCCCCCCTCGAATCAAAATCTATCCCTCGCCGTCCTCATCCTCATCGTCATCTTCCTCCAGGCTGGTTTCTCCGCCTTCCAGGATTGGTCTACAGCCAAGACCATGAATGCCATTCTCGACCTGCTGCCTTCTTTTGCAATGGTCAAGCGTGATGGCGAGCTTAAGAGTCTTCCTACCATTGGGCTTGTCGCCGGTGATGTTATTCATCTCAAGGTTGGTGACAAGGTTCCAGCTGATCTTCGAATCGTTAGCCACTCTGGTGACATTCGTTTTGATCGATCGGTACTCACTGGCGAGTCTGACGAGATTGAGGGTGCCGTTGATGCAACTGATGCCAACTTCCTTGAGAGCCGTAACATTGCCTTCATGGGTACTACTGTTATGAACGGTAACGGCGTTGGTGTCGTCATCCTCACTGGCGGTCGCACAGTCATGGGCCGCATCGCAACTTCAACCTCCGGCGTCAAGGACTCAGCTGCCCTCATCCAGCGCGAGATCACTCGCTTCGTCACGATTATCGTCTGCATGACCATCGTCCTTGCCCTTGCTATTCTCCTCACTTGGGTCGGCTGGCTTCGCGTTGATCATCACGCCTACATGAGTGTCCCAGCCATGCTCGTCAACGTCATGGCATGTGTCGTCGCCTTCATCCCAGAGGGTATGCCCGTTGCTGTCGCCCTGACACTCATGATGGTCGCTCGTCGCATGAAGGCAGTCAATGTCTTGCCTAAGGGTCTATCAACTGTCGAGACACTTGGTTGTGTGAACGTCATCTGCTCCGACAAGACAGGTACTCTTACACAGAACCAGATGTTTGTCAGCTCGGTTGCCTTTGTGGACAAGAAGTTTGACTCTTCCGATGAGTTCCAACATTTGCTCCACGGTAGGGAAGTCAGTGAACCCGCCACTGCTCTCCAACGCGCTGCCCTTCTCTGCAACGATGCATCCTTCGACCCTACCACCAACCATCTCCCCCTTCACGAGCGCACCATCCAAGGTAACGCCACCGATAGCGCTGTCTTCCGCTTCGCTGCCTATGGTCCTTCTGGCGATAGTTTCCGCAAGACCGTCCCTCGTATCTTCGAAGTCCCCTTCAACTCCAAGAACAAGTGGATGCTCACAGTCTTCCAATCCGACGATGAACGAGGTGCCTACCGCGTCATCATCAAGGGTGCTCCCGATATCCTCCTCGCCGGATGCACCAAGTACTGGTCCTCCGAGTCCAACTCTGTCGAGACACTCACCCGCGACGCCCACATCAAGTTCCAAGAGATCCAAGATGACGCATCGCGACGCGCCGAGCGTGTCATCGTATTGTGCGAGAAATTCATCACCCCCCGCGCCGTCGCCGGAACAAACAGTTTCAGCGACGAGATCACCCACTCTGCCATTCAAGACCTCACCGTCGTCGGTATGCTCGGCATCATTGATCCTCACCGCCCCGAGATCCCTGCTACCGTTGAGCAATGTCGCCGCGCTGGTACTCGTTTCTTCATGGTCACTGGTGACTACGCCCTCACAGCCGCAGCCATCGCTCGCAACACTGGTATCTTCTCCTGCCAGCAGGACCCCGACACTATTGACAACCTGTACACTGGCAATCAGATCACTGAGAGCGATAAGCCCAAGCGAAAGGCCAGGAAGGGTGATCGCGCTGAGATCATCAAGCGCAGCTTACTTCTTGAAGGTGCCAACCTTGGCCGATTGAGTCAGGAGGACTGGGATGTTGTCTGTGCTTATGAGGAGATTGTTTTTGCACGAACTACACCTGAGCAGAAACTTCGTATCGTCACTGAGCTTCGAGAGCGCGATAACGTTGTTGCTGTCACTGGCGATGGTGTCAACGATGCTCCCGCCCTTCGCGCCGCTGATGTTGGTGTCGCTATCGTCACAGGTAGCGATGTCGCCATTGAAGCTTCTGACCTTGTCCTCCTTGATCGCTTCGACTCCATCATCGACGCCATGCGCCTCGGTCGTCTCGTCTTCCAGAACCTTCAGAAGGTTATCTCATACCTCCTCCCGGCCGGTAGTTGGTCCGAGATCTGGCCCGTCATCCTCAACGTCTGGTTCGGTGTTCCCCTTCCCCTCAGCGCATTCCTCATGATCATCATCTGTGTCTTCACCGATCTCTTCCTCAGTCTCTCTCTCATCATGGAGAAGGAAGAATTCGATCTTCTATCCCTTCCTCCCCGCAACCACAAGCGTGACCATCTCATCAACAGAAAGATCTACACCCAAGCCTACCTCTTCACTGGTTTCATGGAGACCATCACTGCGCACGCCATGTTCTTCTTTTACATGTGGAAGTACGCCAAGATGCCCGTCTCAGAGCTCTTCTTCCTCTTTGAGGGCTACACCGAGGGATATCGCGGCTACACCACGGCTGAGCTCACAAAGTTCAATAACACTGGACAGTGTGTTTACTTCGTCACTCTTGTCTTCCTCCAATGGGGCAACATTCTTGCCGTGCGAAACCGTCGCTTGAGTATTTTCCAAGCTAGCCCTCTCAGCAAGGCTCATCGCAACCCATGGTTGATCCTCAGCATGCTCATCAGCTTGTGCATCGCCATCTTTGTCACCGAAGTACCCGGTATTCAGAATTTGTTCGACACCGAGTCTGTGCCAATTGAGTTCTGGCTTATTCCTATTCCTCTTGGGCTTGGTATTCTTCTGGTCGATGAGATCAGGAAGTTTATTGTCAGGACGTATCCCAAGTCCTTCTTGGCAAGGATAGCATGGTAGAGTTTTTGGAGTGAGCGATTGCAACAGCGGGTTACTGTTAGTCATGTAAAATAAAAATAATAAAATCTTTACATTTTCAAGATACGTTTGATCGACGTCACAAAGACGTCGCTTAGCCCCGTTTAAAACGGCCGAGTGTTGATAGTTGAGTTGCCGTTCCGCTGTTTTGATGGCCCTTTTCCTTTGCCGGACAATTCCCATTCAAGTTCCAGTTGATCCGTAGAGTTCAGACATTATTTCCCTGCCGCTCACAGCCTCACACGACTCAAAGGTCCTTGCGCTGAACCTGCACTTCTCATTGGCGTTCAGCTGAAGATAGGGCTGCCGAGATGAGCTGTCGCTAACTAAAATTAGAATCCTACCTACTCCCTAGATCGACGTCCAATTCTTCGTGACCCAAGATTCTGGAAAGCGTTGGGCTAATAATGCTGACATTCTTTCCCCACAAGTCCAGTATAGACTAGTTCTTCCACACAGTTTCATCCAATACCGCAAATACGGCATCTCGTAGCCTGGGCAGACCCGCTCGCCCCTGAGCCTAGCCTAGCTCTAGGCATAGGGTCGGCAATTAACAATCATCAATCATTCAACGCCTGATCAATAAATTTATTTTTGACACTGAATACGAGGTTGAGTGAATACTCGCGCAGTCACAACACAATGTCTGCTATCGTCAACAAGATACACACAGCGCCAGCTGCAGCGGCATTTCTATCAATCGGTCTATTCCAGGGCATCACAGTGACAATTCTGCAGAGGTAAGGCTCCCATTTCTGGCGCTGTTTTTCACCGCTGACCTCGCTCGAATTGCAGCGTTGTCCTTGTACGATGGCAGGAATACGCTAGACCTACAGTGATCCAAGTCCCTCGCGGCTACAGCATTCCAACTAATTTTGCCATCTTCATTTTTGGCTTCATCTTTCATTTGTTGTTCATGTGGGATGCCATCCGGTTAAGGAGTGCAGCCCAAGCCGTGCTCGCGTGCGTCATCAACGCGGGTTTTCTACCCCTTGCTATTTTCCAGCGGCGGGATATCAAGGAGGCTATCGAGTCATTCAAGACCTCAACAGACTCTAACGGCGACCATTTGGTCAATACTGACATGGATATTTGGCCCGTCATTGGAAAGATTCTACTGGTTATTCCCATCATTATCGCCGTCTGCACCTTGATACTTCCTATCAGTGCATGGTATCTGAAGCAGTACTTTTCATGGCAGTCATATCGCAACGTCGGCGCGGATGCAAAGATGAGAAAGATACGCATCATCCACCATGTATGTCCACTATCACCGAGCCTGACTATCGCTAACCTAATCATCAGAGCTTTGTCATGCTCGCCGAAATGGACATTTACTTTATTGTCTGCTTCGATCTCATCTTTTGCCTCCCCGTTCTTGGAGGAATTCGCAGTGGAGGCACCTACTTCATAGTCAACCTCGCCCTTCTAGGTGTTGCACTCGCCCTCATCGCCGTGTCCATAATGTTCAGCAAGTCAGAGAATCGTATTGGCATGTGTTTCTCTATAGCCATGTATCTTGCAATGCTTGGCTACTTGCTTTACCTGATGATAGATGCGCAATTGGACAGTAGGAGGAGGAGCGGAGGTTCGATCGACTCCTTCACCGCCTTCGGTTGCATGAGTGTCGTGTCCATCTTTATGACGACGATATTCGCTATATTATGCTTGCGAAACTTCTTTGGAGGATTGAAAGAACATCTGGGGAAGCATGAAGAAGCGTGGGATCCTTATGGAAGTGCAAAGGATTTCGAGCTTGGTAACGACATCAGCTTTGGGTATAAGAGCGTGCGGAGTGTTCGAGACTTGGATAGCTAATAGTATCCAATCTCGAAGAATGAGATGATGGATCAGAGAAAAAGACGGTACTGGGAAGACTCAAACGGAGGCTTCTCGTGGATAAATGCTCAAGAAGGTCAAATACAACAATTACATAGAAGCACGCCATGTTCTTCATATATAAACTAAATATAATACACTAATAAGGATTACATATGATAGACGAGCCTTTGATATATCAGCTAGCCTAAGGCCTTGCGAACGATACCCCAAGATCTTTGTTCTGAGCAACATCGAAGTTGGCCGAGATTCTAAAATATCTCGAGGGATCACCACAAGCGAGGTCTTTGAAACCTGCTAGCACGTCTCAAGTTAGTCTCTATCCAGTCCCCTTCCTCACTCTGGAACATAAATCTGAAATGTGGATCAAAGTCTCGGGGTTAACACCCTTAATAAAGGGCTTTTATAACCACCAACCATCAATTTATAGCGCCGTGGTCTGGTAGGAACCTCATGAATTCTTACAGTCAAGTATGCTTGGAAATGTGTTGAGATGTACTATGCACCTGTAACTTCTTCCCCCTCTCAAAGACGACCTCATGTGATCAATCTCCATTATAATCGAGGCCCGTGCGGTCTCTTTTTCCAAAGTCCCTTCTTACAGCTCGCTCGTATAGCTAGATCAGACGAGCTGTAATAGGAAATGATAGTCAGCGTAGCATTTCTCCCCCCAGATCTGGACGAGAATGTGAGTTTATAGTACGGTCATAAGGCAGAACTGAATATTGCTCAGCGTTTCGATTTATTATGAGCAATACCGGTAGCTGAGAACAAAAAGAAGCTATAGAAAGACTCTTTTCTTAATTCTGATTACGTGGCTGTAGTCACCACACATTCTATATGAGTCTCCCAGAGACGTGAAAATACTATAACCCGACCAATCAATCGCTTCGAGCGTTGAACTTACAGCAACTTGATCCTTGTCATAGCTTGCCTCTGGCCACTATGCCCAAGAGGTATCGGTACACGAAAGAAGAATTCCCAGATGTCTCACCAGAAGATTCCAGGCTTACACTTAGTAGGTGTAGCACGAAGGTCCCGTATTGGTATCCATGACATCTCCAACAGTAAGGTCCTCATCAATACCACCCATCATCATGACATCGTCCAAGCTGACTTCGTGCTGCTCTGTCTGGTTGATGTTCTTGTAAAGTCCGTTGTACTCAGTGAGTCTGGTAGAGTTCTCCTCCTGCCACAACCACCAGAGACGATCGATCTGCGCGTGGTGCAAGAAGAAAAGAGGTTCTATCATATGTCAATTGCCGAAAAAACGGGATATCAGAGCCACTAACCATTGGGAGAAGTGGTGGGATTCATCTCTCCACCGAGACAAGCGTGGATGCTACCGTGAGGTCCTCCCTCGAGAGACCGGGCGTACTGACTCCAGTTGCCAGAAGCTTGAACTTCCTCAACTCCTTCGGGTCCGAAGCCCTTGGCCATGGTTGCGAAAGCATCGGGCTCGTCAACTTCGGGCAAGTTACGATGCAGACAATGGCCACCGTCGGTAAACTTCTTTGGCTCAGTCTCGAGGTACTCAGGCCGCAGCTTTGCAAATGGGCCGTCGGTTACACACTTGAGTGTGCTTTCCGAAGCACTGATCTAGGTATTTTCAGCGTGTCCGTTGCCGCCGAAGCCGCTCTTTGATGCCATGACTGGGGAGAGACGAAGGCCCTCTGCATCCTTGGTCCAGTCCTAATAGCTAATTGTCACGGTCAGAGGTTACTAGACAATGGGCTTATATAGTACTCACGTATATGGATCTTCATAGCCACAGTCGCGAAGAGCTCGCTCGTAGACTACACCAAAGTATCGGTGCCAAGGGAGGAAAGGAGCGCCACCATGATTTAGATCCTTGAGGCCTTCACGACGTTGCCTTATGGAGAGGTTGGGCGATTAGAGGTACTCTATCAGAAGCCGAGCCCACAAGAACATGCCGTTGGCTCTACTGGCAAGTAGTTTTACCACCTGGTCTCTGCTCTTCTCTGAGGATATCACTCCATCTCGAGCTAGCTGTTGAATCTTGGGCCGCAAGAATATTTCAAGTGATTCAAAGTTCATTGTCGAGGTAAGATCAAGGCGTTGAAGCATGGAGCTCAAATCTTGAGGGATACCCATGCTAGGGCGACCGAAGAGTGCGATAGAAACAGAGTTTGAATACTGGCATATCTCTTTGAGGTAGTCAAAAAGGTCTTCGTGATCTTGGCACTCATCAACCCCATCAATGGCCATAAAAAGCTTGGAAACTCGAGATGAGAGGAGGCAAAGAGCTGATATGATCTCGCTCCCAGATGCAGTCACTTGCCCTGATTTGTTTTGATCCCACAGCAGAGTTATGATGTCCAAAATCGCTTCATCCTTCCGGAAGATATGCAAGAGCTGGACAAGTATAGCCCTAGGTGAAGCCATCGCTGTAGAGTTCGCTTGTCGCTGTCGATCGAAGAAGAAATACACAACTGCCACTGATTCGTGTGTTGAGGAGCTCGTATAGCAGGTTTGGATATGCTTAATAAGAGTGGCACGTAATGTGGTTTTACCGTACCCAGGTTTGCCTTATGACGTTATCAGATTGAAAAGCTGAACATGCAGCAGGATGACGTACCTTGAACCGATAAAGCTGAAAGGGTCCGTTCAGGAGTAGCTTGCAATAGCCAGCGTGATACTTTGCCGTGTTATAGAAACCACTCAGTCGTCCTTTCTGATCGCCTGTGCTGGGTGTTCTCAAATGCGTATGCCCATGTCGGAGGATCAATCCAAGATTTGAGCCTTATGAGGAGAGAATCTGAAGAGATTAAGTCAAGAGTTCATCACCAGGTCTTGGGGAGTAACCAACCAATATCTAGGTCTTTTAGATCTCTGGTGTATGATGTTTTAGCTCCCCAGTCACCGTCAACCCGTTTTAGCAACTCATCAACGCGGTCAACTGTCTCAAATTGTTGAATATTTGCCGTGATTGGCATTTCAAGCTCGAAAATCTCTCGATGATCCTTCCATCTCTGTATGAGATCATCGTATCGGATATCGAAAGGCCTCCAGATCGTGGAGTATGCAGGCAAGATCATGCTCATGCTTTCGAACATATCGCAAACCCTTTCCAGGAACTTTGCGTGATTAGAGCCTAGCTGTAGAACACGGACAGTTAGCAGCTGCCCGTCAGATCCAGAAATTGTCCGAGACTCACCACAAAGACTAATCGTAAAGACCCCCATGCAAGGGCAGCAAACTCAGGGTGAGAGGATACAAACAGACCTGCGATATCGAAAAACGGCGATAAACGGTTTGCAATGCTGTTGATTCCTTTACAGCATTGAGTTAGTGTTGAGAAATGTACGGGATGAGATTTAGTATCTTCCTTGATGGTTGTCAGCATTGACTTTGCATCGGAGAATTCCTTGAAGAGCGCCTTGTCCTTCTCGGTTAGTGAACTTCGAAACTCATGGCACGCCTCTCGGAAAATCTCGTAAGGCTCCCTGCTGGCGGGGCCTTTCCTATCCATCCTAGTAATGCCAGACTAGAGGAGGACTTTGTAGTGAGTGCCTGTTGGTTTCTTAAGATGTTGATGAAGAATGTCGGTCCAGAGGCTGACTTGAACGGGCGAGCGCAAAAGCGATTGGAAAGCCTGATTGTGCTGCGCCACCCATATCAGCCTTAGTACTCCGTAGGTGATGGCTCACGAGCAAGATGGTTGGTCGCTGATGTCATGTATAGATGATTTGTGAATCTGCATGGGGGGTTGAAAATGGCCAAGCCACAACACCACTCAGCCAGTAAGATGTGTCGAGATACACGCATATGCGCAGAACTCATACGCGCTAAACCACCTTGCTGATATCTCAGTTGCCATTCCACAGGACAGAATTTCGCATCCTCATCCTTCATTTCTCATAAAAGTCCTTGAGAAATTCTGGGCAGACCCCGTCCACTTCTTAACCAGTTTGCACCCTGTTATCAAATTCCACCAAACACCATATTTGCAACTCATTTAGCATACGCTAGGGTTTTATTCACTACCTGAGCATTATTCAGAAAGTTCGTATACTCACCAACACTCCCCGTGGTACTTTGAAACTTGTGCATAGTGACCATCTTCTAGAACTCAAACAAACTTTGGGTGATGCTATCAAGCAACATCCAAGATTGATCGCTGTTTGCACTCTTAAGCCAGCATCTAGCGAACCCCGATGGGGCTTTTTGCTTCAGATAACTACTGGCATACTGATTGGGATCAATATCTTCACTCGGAAACGTTTCTTGAAGACGTCCCCCCTTTGGTAGGTTAACGACTCTTTACCACATTCTCTTCCACAAGCAGTGTATAAATTCCACTTGATTGCATCATGCTGTCGCTGAATCCTCCTGATCCGCCAGGCGGTATACTCTGCTGGAAATGTTGCAATTGTGATGGGGAAGATTGTCAGAATTGTAAGATCATATATTCTGCATGTCTTCCTGCTCTGATGGATATGGCGTATGAAGAGTATCGCTGGTCCTCCCACGCGCTTCAGGAGGCCATTGATGACACCCAGGCGCAAGTCTCCGATGCCAATAACATCATTTCTACCAGGATTGGAGAAAACGACAATAAAGCTGCCAAAATAGTTGTCGTACACTTAGATGGTACTATACAGTCGCCTGACGGGGTTTGGCATGACAGTGGTACAATTTCGCCAAAAGCGGCAACTTGGGGAACTATTCGACGAAGGCTCAGGTCGACTAACACTGGCGACGCGCTATGGTATAGGATGCTGAGGAAATGTCTCCCTGTCGCTTCGATGGGTGATTTATGCCTTCTTGATATAGCTGACCCACCATTCTACGATTTCGGAGACTCTTCCAAGTCCATTTTTGACGAAGCTGAGGCAATCAAATCTGGAGGGTCGTCGCAAGTATCTCGAGTCAGAATACACCTGGATCGTATGCATGACTTTGGAGATGAAAGGAGAGGAACAGCTACCTTGGCTGTAAAGAAGATATACCGTGGAACTTATCAGGAATACGCACGCGAGCGCGACGCCTATCAGAGATTGAGTCTTGCACAAAATCCTCATCCTCACATTGTCCCTCTTCTCGCCTCTTACCGGATGGAGAGCAAGTACCACCTCGTTTTCCCGTCGGCTGATTGCGATCTCGCTATGTATTGGAGAGACCATCCCAGACCATCGGACGACAAACGTGCCGTTGAGTGGTTTGGAGGCCAGATGAGAGGGCTCGCAGATGCCTTGTCTACTGTTCATGGGCAAAATGGAGTTCATGGCGATATCAAACCAGAGAATATTCTTTGCTTTGGTTCCGACAACAGACAGACGGTGTTAGCTCTGACGGACTTTGGGTCGTCATATTTCCTCTCACCCGAGGAGAAACGGTTTCCCAAGGGCCTCAAACATACACCAGTCTACCGCGCTCCCGAAATCGACACGAACAAGAGTATCACACAGGCCTACGACATCTGGAGTCTCGGTTGTGTATTTGCGGAAGCCATCGCCTGGTTTTATGACGGCAAAGCCGGAATTGCGAAGCTGATCCGAGCTCGGCGCGATGAAGAAGACAGCAGCCCTAATCGAGATGCCTTCTTCTGGCTGAAGCACGATAATCGATTGGGCCTCACGGCGAAACTCAAGCCCGAGGTGCAAAGAGTAAGTCCCGTATACCTTTATCTACCCTCAGACAGTATCTAATCTTGTTGATAGCTGCTCATATCCCTTCGCGAGAACTCTCGGTCGTCCTTCTTCATTGATGACGTGCTCTATATCGTCCTGGAAGGGATGCTCAAAGTCAACATGAGTAAGAGAATGTCGGCTCGGGAGATCCTTGACGCCTTGACGCAAATGTGCAGCAAGTTGGAAAATGATCCAACTTATTCTGAATTTCGAAATAGTGATATGGAAATGGTAGGACAGCCATTTTCCTTGACGTAGAAGATTGTGTGAAGTCAACTCTACTCACACATAAATAGGCCTTTTCTTATTTAACTACTCCGTTTCATGCGACAAGGAGTAATTCGCTAACGACTTCGCGATCCCAGATCCACACTCAGAATGCCAGACAGCGGCTCGACCGCACGGTCGATGCGACTTATTACACCAACACCACGACCCAAAGTCTGAGTGACGCTGCGGCCCAGATTGGCCTGAAACCTCGTTTTGCCTGCCCCTATCATAAGGCAGGCATACTAGTCTCCGTTCACCATCGAGCTTGTGAAGGTCCAGGATGGTTTGATGCAAGCAAAGTCAAGTATGTCTACTGAACTTACCTAAGCTAACCCAAACTTTCTCAAGTTTTGCTCAAGTTTACCTAAATCTAGAAAGGTTACTTGAGATTAGAAGAGATAAGCTAATTTTAGAGTAGGGAACACCTCTTCCGCTGCCATCTTCCAAAGAAGTACCGAGGCAAGCATATCTGTCGCCGCTGCGATACCAGCTTCGAAACAGATGAACTCCTCTTGGCTCATCAGCATCAAGAGACACCATGCCCTAAAAGGAAGCCAGAGGCAGTCTACGGCATGATGAGTAGAGAGCAAGCTACTCGACTCCGTTCCCTCAAGAGAAAGTCATCAAAAGAAAGTGAGGAAGACCGATGGCTCGATATCTACCGGATCGTATTTCCGAACTTCAATCGAATGCTGGAGAACATCTCGCCATGTAAGTGCTTGCAGTCTATGCCCTATAACCCCTGTTACTCTGGTTCAAGCTAACTAGATGATCAAGATCACGAGTCCAACACCACATCCCTCAGTACCATAAATTCGACAAGCTCGAACGGAATATCTCAGTACAAAGACTATCTCCTCAACCGTGATGCGGAGGAATATGCCGCCAGACTAGCCAACATGGGCATTCAAGTCACAATGGAGGCAGCCGCTAAGCTCCTCAAGTTGCAGGTCAAGGACCTCGAGAGTTTTGATGAGACTATGCGGGAGCCTGTTCGAGCCTACGGATTTGAGACTGGTGTCAGCCGCGAGAAGACTGGCGTCGAAGAAGGCGTTCCAACGGAAATTGTCTGCTCATCTGACTTTTTCGGCCCAACGCAGCTCCTAGCCCGATACGCGGATGATAAGGCTGATTGAAAGGGTTGGTTGATTCTATTGATGGTAAGCCGGGAAGTTATGAGATGTGTCGTGTTACATGTGGTTTTGACACCTATACTGGCTTCAGACTTTCATTAAATAGCCAGATTCCACTCCTTTAGATAGCAATTTGAAGTTTTTGGTTTGACTAGGGTTTGCCTAAAGTCATTAGTCTAAAGCTTTAGGACATTTATCACAAAGCTTGTGGAAGATTGTAGTCGGCTTGTGTTTAGCCGAGTATCAGTGGCTAGTAACCATGTAAAGCAGTTTGCTCTCTGTTCAGATGAAAATTTACTGAAGTCATATATAACTAGGTACTGTCTCTCGAGTAGTTATGAAAGAGGGCGCGTTATGCGTGATCTCTCACTCGTTTTCGTTATCGCCGATGATTGATAATAAATAATTTATTGCTTGCTAATTCATACTAAGGCATGCGTACAGCATCATGCGTCGGGGACCTCGTCCACGTTTTCCTTCCCCAATCATTCAGCGAGCTGCAATCCACGGATCGAAAAACGTGCTCGGATAGTAGCACCAGATCCAACATCAAACTCCTCCTCACGGTTCATACCATCAGCACCCGTTACGCTATCAAAAGGAATATCGACCGATCCCTGCTCGCTCGTACCATTCTGCAGGCTAAGCTTGAAGCTGTGCGGGTTAGAAAGCTGTTCAGCGGTAATAGGGAATCGGAACGCCGTGTCGAAAGATGGGTTGAAGATATCCGTTCCAGGGCTATAGCTCTTGACGGGAGTGACGAATTCCTTGTCGCCCCAGGTCACCTTGACGCTGGGCTTGAGCTCGTCGCGTTGGCCGTTGAGGCCGTTGACGCTGGCGATGAGGATGGTGGCAAGACCGCAGATTTCGCCTTCGTCTTGGCTGCTGGCGGAAATACTGTTGGATTCGCCGACAAAGTTGAAGAACTTGCCGTGAATAGTAACCTTAGTCTCAAGGGGCTGGCCCTTGTGAGACAAGGTGAGAGTTTGGCTCCCGCCGTTCAAGAGAAGTTGCTTGACGGTTGTCGTAGCGATACCAATATCGTCATCACCACCAAGATCCTCATCGTTCACATCGATAGTGATGCGCTGCTCGTAATCTGTAACAAGGAAGTCGTGAGTCTCGTTCCACTGAGGGTCGTGTTTATTCTTAATAGTCGAAGTTCGCCACTCTCCCTCAGCACCGACGTTGACATCACAGTAGCAGTCAGGAATATCCTTGACTAGCTTCTGGAGTAGTCTCTTGGCGCCACTCTTCTTCTCGCCCGTAATCTCAGTTGCGTTATCAACGGTAAGGCGAAGAACGCCGTGGTGGGGCTGGAAGGTCTTGAAATAGTCGTTGGAGGAGTCGAGCTTGACGAGGAAGCGGTTGGGGAGGACGGCCATGGAAGAGATGATGTTGAGAATGACCTTTCGGACGGTCTTGTCGATCAGGGAGAAGTCGGCGATATTGGCGGCATCGGTGAAGTCGAGAGACAGATCTGGGGGGTTGATGAAAGCCACTTGAGCAGCTCCGATCTGTGGATCTGTTAGTGCCGATTATTGTATCGAGGTTGGAGCTTCATACCAGTGGAATAACATTTGTCAAAGGGCAAAGCAGAATGGAAAGCCGCCCCTTCATCTTCACATGTTCGATGCCCTGTTACACAAATAATCAGCAACGCATAATATTGGGGCCAGCCCAAGAGGAGCTCACAATCTTGGGTACCATCGACGCATCAAGCTCGAAATCGCACTGGCCGTCCCAATCCATGTCCATATCAAGTTTGATGCCCTCGAGTTCGGTCTTGTGCACGTCAACATTTGAGAACCTAATGGGTGTAGGTCCAAAGTCCAGCTTGACAAAGCGGAGGTTCGCGAGGGGACCTGGAAGCATCTGGTCAAGCATAGGTTCGACGACATCTTTGATGATCTTGCCGCCTGCGACGTTGATGTTGGGCCACAGCTGAGCGACGATGTCGTTGAGGAATCCTGGAGAAAGTCAGCGGGATAATTCGAGACGTCATGAGGAGTCGAGGGGCGTAGGTACCGGCAGATTCCGCGCCTCCAGAGGCGGTAAGAGTATCTTTGAGAGAAGCCATGTTATCCATGTTGGCGAGTGAAATGAGAGAGAAGAAGGAGGGGAAAAGTCAAAATGACAATAGCGAGATGCCGTATAAATAATGATGACGATGTAGCTGAAGGTGAAGCTCTGCGGGGTTTGGGGAGTGAATGGCCCGACGACAGTTTGAGGTCCAGTCCAGCTCTGATGCAGGACCTAAAGCTCTAGACCACGCCCTGACGTCATTTGTGCTTCGCTGTCACGCCTGACAGGGGTGGATATCCTGTTCACTTGCCCCTAGACCAGCTGAATCAGCGTCATGAATTACAGATGAAACAATCTTGTAGATGATTCTTGATCAGATTAAGCATTCTGCCAAGCTTTTGGTTCGTTATTTGAGCTGCAACCTTATTTTTGAGTGACTCTGGGCGAGGTTCTAAAAATATCGAGTGCGGGTTGGGCGACAGGGATTAAATGTGCCGCATCATCCGATTGTCACTGAACACTTAACCTCCACTGGAGCGACGAGATGATTCGATGATTCAGTTGGGTGCAGTGGAAGAGACATTTGGATCTGTAACGCGATGATTAGTGCGAACCTCGTGAGGGTGGCACGGAAACAGATTTCGGTTCCATCAATTGCTGTTGGGTTCCTTCAGCGACCCCACGTACGTCAATATCACGCCGGTCAAACACCAGCACAAGACTACAGATGTAGTATCGACGCTGAACTATTGCACCGCTACCTACCAGGTGGCTACCATCTAATTTCATTGGGCGATTCCCTCAGCGATGGACGGTACAAAATCCTTCATAAGCTTGGCTGGGGCAGCTACTCCACCACTTGGGCCGCTAAGGACCAGCTGTATATTTGTCTAAAAATAATACCCTTTCTTACTGATTATTTGCCAGGCACAATCGCTACGTTGCACTCAAGATCACAGTGGCCGAAGCGAAAAGAAGTAAGGAGATTGAAATCTTGCAAAACCTTGCTGCTACACCAAGAAATCACGATGGGTCGTGTTACGTGAATCAAATGCTGGACCACTTTACTGTAATTGGTCCCAATGGCTCACACGATTGTTTGGTCTTGGAGATTGTTGGTCCTAATGTTTCAGATGTCATTGTTAGCCACTGCAGTGATGACAGGCTGCCATCCCCCGCTGCAAAGTCGATCTCGAGGCAGGTGTTGCAAGGTCTCGATTATCTTGCTTCCGGTGGCATTGGGCATGGTGGTAAGAGTCACACTTCAGTTTTTGATAAGCGGTAAAGCTCAATTTTCTAATAGACCTTCACACTAGAAATATTGCTCTAGAAATTCCGGGGCTGCACTTACTCAGCGAAGGAGACTTCATCACCAGACGTGGTGAGCCTGAGATGGGCTCAGTCACAAGGCGAGATGGCAAGCCCTTGTCATCAAATATACCAACACATATCGTCCGACCCTCACCCTTCAGAAACAAAGACGTCCAAACTCTACTCTCGGTCCCGTCAATCAAGATAATTGACTTTGGTGAAGCCTTCTTCAACTACGACGCGCCTAAGACATTGCATACCCCGCTTCCAGTACGTGCACCAGAGATTGTGTTTGGAGACCCTCTCAACAATCAAGTAGATTTATGGAGCGTAGGATGTCTGGTAAACATCACATGGCAAAGAAGATTGCATCTGCTAACGGGCACAGATCTTTGAGCATGTGACTGGGCAGTCCCCGTTTGACGTTATCATGTTGACTCTCCCAATGCTGGTTCAGCAAATGATAGAGCTTATAGACGATGATTTACCATCAAGATAGCACTTAAAGTGGCAAGAAATGACAAGGAAAGCATCGGATGAGGAGGATACTTGGACACTGCACAGTTGGATGGAAGAGATTTATTTCGATAAAGGCAAACATCCGGAGTTCACAAGGGACGAAGTAAGAGCTGCAGCGAAGCTTATTGCACGGCTGATGAAATTTGAGCCATTACTTAGGACCATACCAACCGATGTTCTAGCTGATCCTTGGCTTCAATAACTACTTCAAGATCTATCACGAATCCCAAACTCCAGCAGATAAAAGAGGCCCTACCCCTGACAGGTATGGTTGTGTCCAATCGTTTCGTATCGGCAATAACCCTTGCAGTGCTTGAAGAACCGAATTTTTCCTTCGGGAACCACTCCTTTGGAGTCGGGGCGGCAATAGAAGAGGGTATCCGAGATATGATGCGCTTTGAAAAATGTTCGGTTGGTCGCGCGGGTGAGTTCCGCAGTGATCCTGTCGAAGTATTTGAAGGCATCTAAGATACTTGTTAGAGATAACCTGGACTAACGTAGAGGAGGCAAAAGGCTTACCAAGTTCAAGGAGAGTTTGGCCGCAATACAAAAAGCGAGCATCGCAGGTGCCCGCCTCTCCAAAGCCAGCCAGCACAGCGACGAGAATGAGCGGGGCAAAGCTAATCTTCATGTTGAGAGGTGGCAGAATGATCTGTGAAGTTTGGTTGCTTGATATTGAATGACAGTCAATTGGCGACTTCTAGCAATGAGGGATCAGGACGGCTTTTTATACCCCACCCAGCAGCTGCCAATAAATTTACTCATTGACTCATTGACTCATCATATTGGTGTTTTTTTACATTTGTGCCCTGGAGGCTGAAGCCTCTTCCAACCTCTCAACCTTGTCACAGAGTCATCACAAAAGCATAGCATTCTATTTTTGATTAGAAGTCTCATTTTCATTAAGGTTTTATGCATAATGCCTTCTAAACCCTAATTTTAAGTGGAATTCCTTACTATATTAGCTTAGTATCTCTCGTTGAGATATTAGAAGTGTTAAGTATTAATCAGTTTAGTTGGCGATCCGGGTTCTAAGGCTCCAACACCCTTTCAGCCTTGTAGGATCGAGTCTCCCTAGCCAGCGAGCCTAGATCCTATTATATGCGTACTATGGTTCGTTGACTCCTGTTATTCTTAGCCGCAGACGTCATGAATTGTGTAGGGAGCTGGTAAACTGCCTGAACTGACTTGATAACAGTGTTATTTTGAGTTGATAGACCTCACCGCTGATGCTCACATCACGCGCCTCACACGCTATCACTGGACAGTAAGAGTTCGGTTGGACGACAACGAAAATCAGGTAATTGCAGTAGCCATTGGTGACTGGTTTTGTATATGCTAGATCACCAGGGGAAACAACAAATTATGTTATGTACCGTATCGGAGTATCGTCAACTTACCCTACGTTTTTCCATGCCAGAATCCCTGTACTTTGCAAGGATCTGGCTGCTCCTTCGGACCCCGCGGGCATCCCAGACGTGCCCTGCACGTTTCGCTTTCGGACAGGAGCAGCATTGCCGATGTTTCAGGGTTTATCAATGGCTAGGCCATGCTCCTTTCACTCTTTCAAACATAGCGACGCGACGCTGGCTCATATATGGCCGCTCGGAATTTCAGATACCCAAAACTCCTATCATGTACAGCCTCGCACAGGCCCCGCGGCGCCCGGTGATTTGCTATTGAGCCCAAAGAATGCATACAACTTAAAGCGTCTTGAATATTTATGTTCATTGCTTTTCCCCTTCGTGGTCGAGAACCTATAGCATGAGGTTAACTGACTTAACAGTACTAGGCCAAGCATTTTCTCCTTAGCTGGATTCTGAAACTGATTACATAACTTCACCCTCTCTTGAAAGTTAAATGGCAGTCATGGGATCCTACAATAATAACTTATTCGAGCTTCCCGCTAATGAAGCCCATAATATTCGCCCTGCAGGATATGACTTCAAGAATACTTACTTCCCTCCACCGCCAGCATATTCCGCCCACAGTCCATCGACCCAGGAACAATCCACAGGGATGCAAATAAACCGAAAGTCAGGTTTTGCGAATCGTCTTCACGTCCTCAGTGCCAAGATTGCTGGTCCCGTGAATGACTTCGCCAACAAGCTCGGATGCGAGGCATTCATGCCTACCACTCTAAAAAAGGAGTGCGAGAAAGCAGCACGAATACTGACATCTTTCTGTGGTATGTGTGGATGATGCACGAGAGGCGTTGTAAGAGATAGACTAACATTGTCTGCAGAGGGAACGCCACTTCCACCAAACGAATCATTATCAAGACGCAAGGCACTAGTCAGAATTCCTCGACAAGTCCTCAAGTCAGCTGCAGGTCTCGCCATCTTCACCGCATTTCGCTCTGGCGCACAATTCACCTGGGGTAGTGGTTCAGGCGTTGTTGTAGCACGACAGCCCGATGGGTCATGGTCGCCACCATCTGCCTTTGCCGTCAACACCCTCAGCGTTGGCTTCATGGTTGCCATCGATATACACGACTGCGTGTGTGTTCTGCGGACCTCGGAAGCCGTGGCTGCGTTCACCAAACCGAGAGTCTCCTTCGGTGGCGAGGTCGCTGTGACTGCCGGGCCTGTCGGCACCGGCGTGTATGTTGATTCGGCTGTTAACAGTGACGGGGCTGCTGTGCCTATATGGAGCTACGTGAAGGGTAGAGGGTTGTATGTTGGGGCGCAGATTGATGGGACTGTTATCACGACGAGAGATAAGGCAAATGAGGACTTTTACGGGGTGGAAGTTCCTGTTGCTTCCATCCTACGGGGCAAGGTTCCAGCTAGAGGGCCTATGTGGCCGGAAGGATACTGGAGGCTGGATAATGTGTTACGAGAAATAGACTATGGTAGATGAAGGCGCTAGCTATGTCCGCTTTGCTTGGCTTTGTACATGGTGGCAACAGCAACTCACCTTGGATGAGGAACCAGATACTTCAAGATATGAGATAATGACTGGAATACTATCGGTAACTTGTTAAAACAGAGACACGACTGAGCTGTCCCTCATCGGCCGTGATTAACTGTATAGAGCCACGGCTCCCGAATCTATTAACCTTACACAGCATACTGTCGTGTACTCTGACACTAGCAGCTGAATCCCGGCTCAGCTAGCCCCAATGGAGGTGGATGCATTGAATCACGGCAGTTGTTGAACCTTACACTTTATGCAGGGTCTAATCTCGCTCATATACCGCGCCATCCGCACAAGCATTATTTGTTATGATCCTCTCTTCAACTTTCACTCTAATCCTTCCTACGCGTTTGGAGTGGTTACCTCATCCTAACCACCGCGATGGACCACCCCGAACAAACCCCAACGTCTCAAATCGTCGTTCTCGCCTGTAGTATCCCAATCTGTTTCGCAAGCACTATTTTGTTCATCCCGAAAAGTGCAGTCCTCAGCCGACTCGGGGCAGCGGTGGCTCTGAGCTGTCTGCAGCATTCCTTTTACACGTCCCTCTTGACATCATCGCTGCCCCCAGCCCAAATAACAGGTATTTCTCTGTTAAGCTGGGGACTCTACGCCAATGCCACTGAGCAGATTCTTCTATCGCGCTATGATGCCGACGATGTCCTCACGGTGAAGGAAAGGCAGTCGGGCCGCCGCTTGAGCACTGTCGCCCTTTTTCTTCGTGCTGTGAGCATGTATTTTAACCTACGACGTGTTGGATTGCGAGGGGAGGTTTCGATGAAGCATCGGGTCCCGACAACTTCTACTCGGTTTGTTACGACCAGGGTTGCCCAATGTCTTTGCTGTTATCTCGTATTGGACGCCATATTTCTCGCGCCGCGTCCAGAGAAGCACTTGATCACAAGAGAAAAGCAATCACTATTCAACCTAACAAGTCTAACTCGGGAAGACGTAATCTTTCGCTTTGCTAGTTCCCTTGGAAACTGGGTTATTGGTTATGTCTCGGTACGATTGGCCCATAACTTTGTAGCTGCGGTATCTGTTCTACTTGGTGTGTCTAAGCCAGAGGACTGGCCGCACCTCAACGGGCCAATAAGTTCATGGTCCACTGTTCGAACATTCTGGGGGTGAGTGAAACTCTTAAAAGCCCTGCTGATATATGTTACCTTGTACTAAATACCTTCTAGAACATTTTGGCATCGGCTTTTCCGCAAGGCCCTAGCCGGCTGGGGAGACTTCATTCCAGATAGCGTTCTCCAGCTCCGTCGCGGTACGCTGTTGTCGCGATATTTACGCCTGACATTGGTCTTCTTTGCTTCTGGATTTATGCACCGCTGCATACATTACTTCTACCGTCTTGAGGCCGGAGAGCGGTATGAAATGGAGACTTATTTCCTTCTACAGCCGCTGGCAATTATGTTTGAGGACGCGGTGCAGGCCTTAACGGTGCACATTCCCCTCCCAAGGCCATTACGTTGGACAGTTGGGTTTATCTGGTTCTGCACATTCACCACGTGGGTGTCGCCATTATTCCTTTACCCTACTATGCGAGTAGCAGATCCAGGACAGTTGCTCCCATTTTCAGTCATAGGTCATCTTATGAGGTATTAATAGATGTAGCGTACCAGATGTGATTCTTATTCTTTGTCAAAGCGGCTATATCACCCTTGGAGAACCAAAAGCACAGCCGTGTAATATACGGTTTTCGCTGCCTCGATCGGAGACATTTCAGAATAGGAATCTCATTTAGCTAAATATACAGTTGCTAAGTCAATCGCGCTTTAACGTGGCCAGGATAATTCAAAAGCCAAGAGAAAGAACTGGACCTTTCTTATGGATTTCGCTCTGCAGCCAATTGGAGACAAGGTTTCTGGGGCAGTGAGAAGTCAAGTACTAAGCACTTGGGCCTTGGCAGAGGATCTCGCCTTATGTGATCTCAAGGGCAAAAGATATTCTCAGTAAGCTCATCGTCTGGTTTGGCGATAGCTCTATGCCAGCCTCGAGGACTCCGCCTACTGGATAAACATATTGAGAATATGTAAATGTTATAAAATACAGTAGAGACGCTCGGGAAATGAACTACATTTTCATCACCATTCACAACTATCAGATCAACTTTCAAGTTCGCAAACATCACAATATCTTCCCAAATAACACTCACTATCAATTTGCTCTGTCCTCAGCTTCATACATTCAAGATGGTTACCTTCAACACTCTTCTCACTTTCGCCGCCAATCTGGTCCCTTTGGTTACTGGCGCTGCCCTTCCCACTCATGAAGACTCCTCCCTTACCAGGCGTCAAAACCAAGACAAGTGCTGGGACGCCTACCACGGCCAAAACGGAGCATCCGCAAGACAAGGCCTCTGCCTCTTCTACGTTGACCCCTCTCCCCGCGACGGTGCATGGGCATGCGGTGTCTACCGCAAAAACGACCGCACCAAGATCTGTACCACCGTGCACCCCAGCAAATTCACAAACGACATGCTAGGCGCGAACCCAGACGGTGAACGCTATGCCATCGGCCAATGTCAATGCGACACTTGAGCAGCGGATTTCCTCGCTACAGCTACTGTTGACTTCACAGCTAGTGGTCTTGACAAGGGCTTTAGAGAGATTGGAAGCTTTACGTGTGTGATTATGGTTAGTGTTATGAAGGAGGCTGCCTTTGCGAGCACTTATGCTATTCTTGGTGTTGGACCTGTTGCTACTACTGCTAGGACCATTGCGAAAGGTGTGAAGTTGGCGTCCAAGACGCAAGGCGGTAAGGATATGTAGGCAGATGCTGTCAAGGAGTCTTGCAACTTTCGTCGGGATGATGAGTTGCTGAACAAGGGCTTTGGAATCTATGAGGGAGCCCCCGATGAGCTGTAAGGTTTTTCAACTTTTAATGGAATGATTTCATTCGACAGACGTCTTTGCATTTGGTTCGAGGTCCGGGAAAGTATCATATAGATTGTATTTAATTTGGTAGATAGACTATGGTAGATCATTTCTTTTGCAAAAGCTCAAGTCCATTCCATTTTCTCAGTCATGGTTCATCTGTTCCAGTAGGCTACTAACTCGTGGGCTAGAAATGTTAGAACTGGCAGTGCTTGACAGCGCTGTTTGACGAAGTGTGTATAACATAAGCATGCATTAGTGGTTGGCATAAAACTGAGCACGTGAGGCATCGACGATAGCAATCATTCATTTCTCGCTTGTCAGGCCTCATTAAACCACCTGTCAACCAGCGAACAAATCACAACTTGAGCCACCAACCACTTCACACCATGTCCAAGGCATCTACTGCCACCGCATGGCCTGGAGCTCCTCCCGTCGCTGAAGAAGGCTTCGCATTTGCCGACGGTGTATTTTTTGCCCAATCCTCTGGCCAGAATCGTCATCGGCGCGCCACAGCAACGGAGCTCAAGGAGCATTTCACCTCTGGGAACGACAAAGATCACCCCGCGCACTGGTTTGAGGCCCAACTCATTCACTATGGTCTCCCTCCATCCAAGACCAAGTCTGTCGCGCGCATGCGCCTGTTTGACGCAGTCAATGCGGGGAACCTCAAGGTACCAGCTAATGTGAGCAAACTTGAGACCAAATTGAAGAAGAAATGGACAAAGAACGATCGCGAGGCAAAGAAGGGTGCGACGAGCAAACCTGTTACGCAGGCGACACCTGTGAAGACTGAGACGAAGAAATCAACTGCAGCGGGTGCCAAAAGAAAGGCAAACGACGACCAAGGTAACGCGACCAAAAAGCCAAAGACGGTTGCACCAAAGACTGCGACACCAAAGGCAAAAGCGCCAGCGAAGACACCAGCTAAAACACCCGCTAAAAGCACGGCAAAGACAGCGGGAAAGGACCCTGAAACGGGCCCCGCACCAACACCAGCGCGAAAGCCCCAGACTGCGCGCTGCGTCAGAGGTGGTGCATCTCAAGGCGCTGGCCGAGGCGCAAGCACTACTGCAACAGAGCCGGTAAAACAGCCTCGAACTAAGCAAACTGCACCCCGAGGAAGCGGATCGCGATCTTCTGCTGCTGGCCAAAGCCGCCCGACAGCAATAGACCCTTCTCCCGAAGCTCCCAGATTCGCAAAGCCTCAGACTGCTCGACGCGGCGGCTCTTTTGCGGCCCGGGTACGACTACCCGCTCCGTCCGGCTACGACTGTGTTTCACCCCCATACTCGGAATTTCCAGATCAAGATTACTCCTCAGATGAGAACAATGGCAGCGATGACGTCGACGAGGTCAGCCTTGCACCCTTGGGTCTCTTGAATGGCGATTACCAAGTTGAATCGCTCGATGTGAGCGAGCAATGGGATTTTGACCCTGACGAGTTCCAATTGACTCTCACAATTTCTGGCGACAAACTCTGGGGAAGATTCAACCTCGGCGTCTACGAAGGCGTACTCCTCTTTGAAGAACGTCCCATGCGCTCATCGCATGATCGCGTCTGGTTCAAATGGCGGGGTCGTGAAGATCAGGGACCTGTAATTTACGGGGATCGCAACGAAGGTTGGATGGAGTTTCTTGGCGACGGTCGCATCGAGGGTTGGTTGGACCACCAGTCTCTCTCATTCCAGGCTCGTCGACTGCCTGGTCAAGGAATACGAAGCAGCATTGATGCTCACACTCTGCAGGATGAATGGAACGAGTTTTCATATGATTTGTACGAAGAGGAGAATCGGGCGCGGTGGCGATGAGCTTGTTTCGTTTGGGGTTGGTTCCCGCGGGTGGGAGGACAGAATTGGTTACATGTGACGCCGATCACTGAAGATTTTGAGACGTTGGAGTTGAGACTTTTGCACAGAACATTGCGATTTTTAGATATTGTCGAAGGGAAGACTGGATATAATAAGTGTCCTTGTTAATAGTGAAAACTTTCAATACACCGCTTCTGTTCATCGCACTGAACTGGTCAAAGCACACGGCATTGTCCGAATGTCAGTCAAAGGCCTCACTGTGAGACGGCCAAGCGGAGCAACACGGGAGGGACAAGGATCACTCGCAGCGCCCAGCTTTTCTCAACTTTGGGGGTTTTAAAAACAAGAATTTTCCCATTTTTCATTCTCACCCTGTGCCTCAAAACATCATTCCCTCTTTTCAACCCGGCCAGAAAATGCATCATGAGTGCAATTCGAGGCTTTCTCAACGCCTTCAAGGCCCGCAGCCCCCCAATCACCGGGATAATCAACCTTAAACCCCTCAGCGACTCCAACGCCCGCGTGGGGAGAGCTTTTCTCGAGCGCTGCAACCCCTTTAGAGACATCCCCAAAGACGCAAGGCTTGAGAACACGCTGTGCGAAGTGCGATATATCGATCGTGTTCTGCGCGACACTCTTGTTCCTACGTCGTTGCCGGGTGATGATTATCACTTTTGCTCGAAATTACTGCGCAGTTTGGAAACGAGGCGTGATTTGACGTGGTTGGTTCTTAGGGAGACGGATATAAAGGATACGATTGGTGCTATTGCGAGGAGAGGTGGACGAAGGGCGCCTATTCCTGACGAACCTCACGATATCCACACCCGCGCGAAAGCTCTTGAAAGGCATTGGTCAGCGCTGGAAAAATGCCACACCAAGCTTCGAGAATGGGAGCCGAAATACGCCACGCAATCACAGCCGCCTCTTTTAGAAGAAGAAGAAGAAGAAGCATCTGTTCTTGAATTAAGCGACGAACAGGCTGCGCAAGCAGAGATTGAATATCGAGAATGGCGCTCTGATCGCGATAGAAAAGTATCATATTTGAAGTTAAATCCACCAGAGCCAGCAGCGTTCATACCCGTTGAACGACGAGATGTCCAGACGGATGAGACGTGGAAGATACTCCCGCCTTCGGAGAATGAGATTGGGATGAGGCTTCTGCCGGTTTGGACGCCGATTATTTTTCAGGAGGTGCCGCTTGATTGGGACAGTCCTGATTCAAGTTTGAGGAGTAGTATTGGGGAGAGGAGGAGGAGGGATGAGTTTAGACGGAGGGAGAATGATAGGAGGGAGAGGAAGTTTGAGTTTCAGAAAAAGCTTCGTGAGGAGATGAGTAAGTCATGATGTTTGGGTTGAATTACTGGAGTTTCGGCGGTTGGGTTTGTGATCTGGGATATATAAGGTCTTGGTGTTTGCATATAAGCTTGATATTCAACATACATCAGCATAGACAACAAGGAGCACAGGGGCTAGGAGTATATTTATGCATGTCAGATACATAAGACAGGGACATGGTGGAATATACCTAGAGGGCCAAAAGGCTAAGACCTAGGCTTCGACATATGCACAAGAGAAGGGACTGCAGGATCATCACAGAGAAGAATACTTACAAGTATCGAAGTTCTTTAACGAAGACGCTTTATTCTTAATTAACGATAAGACAGGGTTTCATAACGAAACCAAGAGTTGGCAAAAATAGCAACCAAAAGACTCTAGCCAAGCACTCTCCATGACCAGTAATCCACCGCAACCCGCGAATAGTCTCCCAACGGCTTTTCTTAAAGTTTCTACCGGAATGCAACGCTATCCTGCACTCGGTCTGACGTTCTCAACATCTGATCCTCCAAAGTCTATTCTATCACACACCGAAGTTTCATTCTCCAACCCCTCGCTCAAGAACAAGCTTCTTCCACAAAATTCTAAGCGAAGTCTCTCCCTCGAACTTTTGTCAAACGGCCCAACCAATGGGATCCTCCCGCTCACCGATCGACACGAACAGCTTATCATACCACGATGCTGATATCACGAACCCCGCAAATAGCTGCATTAGGAAGGCACAGATAAGTATTCATGCCGAACTTCCGTGCTCGCGTGTTTGTTGTGTTGTGTACCCTTGTGAGTAGGACTTTATCATAGCAAAAGTTCCTCTAATCGTCGGGCTATGTTACGGGGAATTATTATGTGTGACTCTCGTATAAATATCAACGGTGCTGCCTGTCTTGTCCGGTAGTACCGGGCTTTTCTCTCGACTTTAGAGGATTCTTACACGTCATTATGGGTTTGAAAACAGCTCTTTTGTCGGTTTTGGGCTTTGTTGCCTTGACGAATGCTTCGGTTATTCATCCTCGTACTTCCAAGCCTGCACATGCTCAGTACTACAACAAGAAGACTTCTCGTGAGTTGATGACGCAACGAACTTGATACATGGGACTAAACATTTACCAGCTTATTATGTCCCATCTACTGGAATCCCGGAAGTCTCGTTTGATATCGGTGAAAGCTATGCTGGCCAAATTCCTGTTGATTGGAAGAAGACTGGCTCCAAAGATCCCAAGTTCTTCTATTGGTTCTTCCCAACTGTGAACCCAGCTGGAAAGGACGATGTTGTGATTTGGTTCAACGGAGGGCCAGGCTGCTCCTCTCTAGAAGGTAATGTAACCCAACCGCTTTGATTCTTCCATGACTGACGCGACTTTAGGCCTTACCCAAGAGAATGGCCCGTTCTCGTGGAAGTATGGAACTTATAAGCCCGTGCCAAATGCTTGGTCATGGCACAAACTCGCCAATGTCATCTGGTACGATCTTACCCTTCACGAAAGTATCATGCCTAACATATTTTAGGGTTGAATATCCCATTGGCACTGGCTTCTCAACCGGTCATGTAACAGCAAAGAACAATACCGAAACAGCAGCCCAATTCGTCGAATGGTGGAAGAACCTCGTCGATACCTTCGGCCTACAAGGCAAAAAGCTCTATATCACTGGCGAAAGCTACGCTGGTGTCTATGTCCCCTACGTTGGCGCTGCTATGCTTGACAAGAAGGATACGAAGTATTACAACGTCAAGGGCGCTCTTTACTACGATCCTGTCATGCCGTATGCTGATAAGCTGAATCTCGATCATGCTGCTTTCCCGGGCTTCTTCAGACATTGGGAGAGTGTCTTTGCGATTCCGGATACGAACAAGAAGATTCTTGATAATGATAATGAAAAGTGTGGACTGGATAAGTATCGTGAGGCTCATCTTACGTATCCTCCCCCTCCGGCGCCTTGGAAGCCTGTTCAGGTAAAGGGATGCGACATCACGGCTCATTTCGATGAGATCAGCACTGTCATCAACCCTTGCTTCAACGTTTATCACGTCCAAGATACCTGCCCGGTTCTTTGGGACGTTCTTGGCTTTCCTTCAGTTCAGTATACTCCTCCCGGCGCAACACTCTTTTTCAACATCCCTGGTGTTCGCAAGGCAATCCACGCCCCAGCCGCCCCCAAGGAATGGGCATCATGCTCAGGCCCAGTCTTTGTCGGCGACGATGACAGATACGACCCCGCCGAGCACGAGAAGAAGTTCCAAACTCTCGTCGAGAAGACCAACAACGTCATGATCGGATCTGGTATGGCTGATTATATCATCACCTCCAACACAACAGCCTTAGCAGTCCAAGGTCTCAAGTGGAATGGCAAGCAGGGTTTCCAGACTGCACCGAGCGCAGAGTTTGTTGTTCCGATTATTAACAACACGGAGAGCAATGTTGAGAATTGGGCGGGCGGTAGTGTTCAGGGATCGGTCCACTCAGAGAGAGGGTTTACTTTGGCGACGGTTAAGACTAGTGGACATATGGTTCCACAGTATGCGCCGCCTGCTGCGTTTAGACAGTTGGAGCATATGCTTGGACGGGTGAAGTCGCTTACGGATGCGGAACCATTTTCAGTTAATATTTCTACTTCCTTCAAGTGGCCGTACTAAATAGTTCGGTATTTGCGGGATATGGTTCAGAAAGGCTGGCTAAATGTATCGATTGTTATTATTATAGCCCCGATTATGCCAAGTCGTGGCTTTATCCTTAGAGGCTATCAACCAGCTTCCACCTTTTGTTCAAGCAGTGACAAACTTGAAACCTTTGCACGATGGAAACACGATGAGCGATGGATGGGGAGCTCTTTCTATAAAAGAATATTCATCTATGAAATCTATAATTAAAGGTGTATAAATGGAAGGAAAGTTGAATAAGTTGTGTGAGAGTATGATCAGTGATGCACATCCTAACAATGTACGCATCCGTTTTGATATAAGCCCACATAAATAGGGTTATATCCAGTTCTTTCCCCTGTAAGCAAATGATATCTTCATATAGTCGACGACAGTCTTGGAAAGAAACTTCTGAAGATATGAAGGCTCTGCAGTTCCAACAAGTTGCTCCACCGCCTTCATAACAGCCCCTGGCAGATCGAGAGCCTTGAGGAGTTGAGGGTAATCCGTGAATGATCCATGAACAGTGTCCTTGGTAGTAATCTCCTTTTTTGGTCCTCGAAGCTTGGCGTAGAACTTCTTCCAGGTTGTATCTTCCTTGCTGTGGTTAGGGCGGCCGATGAGGAAGAATGGCTTGTCAAGGCCCTTGCTGAGAACTGGTTCGAAGATCTGGCCGTCCAAGTCCATACCGCCGCGAATTCGATTGTCTGATAGCATTGCTATAGCTGCACTAGCGCCGCCGAGTGAGTGACCAAGAGCAACGATTTTCTTGTTATCGATTGAGCCTGGAAGACCCTTGAAGACTTTCTCTTGGAAAGAAGGACGTAGAAGTTCTGAGATGGTGAAGGAGATATCCTTTGCCTTTACCTATGGAGAGTTAGCAAATTCATTATGAGATACGAGGCGATAGAGGTATACACACCGAACCCAGCTGCTGATTAGATTTCGCATCATCAGGGATGTTTCCTCCCTTGATGATCTTTCCACCAGGAAACTCAACAACAGGAGGATCGTAGGGATGATCAATCAGAATCACAACGTTTCCATAACTCGCCAGCGAGCGAGCCATGAGGCTGTATATCAACCTAGAGTTGCCAGCACCAGGTGAAAAGACAGCAACGGGGAATGACTTCTTCTCGCTTGCACATCCCTTTTGGACTACAGGAGTTTTGCAGACCTGGAACTCAAGAGCTGAAAAGATATCGTTTGATAAACCCAGCTGCGCTACCTGCTGTCCATATGCGTTGGCTGTAGCGGGCGGCATGTATGGAACCACCTGGTTTGAACAAGATGCTGAGTCGATGGGCCAGAAGATTGAGGCTAGGACTTGTCGATGACCTTTTTTAGGGTCATAGGGATCGATGCGGCTTTTGTCGGTCATGCCTTCGATGCGAAGGGTAGTGCCGTATGGACCGCTTGGCTTGGGGAGAAGGATGGCATTTCCGGCCCCGACGAGTGAGAGGAAGAGAAGAGAGAACTGCATAATGAAGTTTTCAGGTAAATTACTTAGTTTTAGTGAGCGAAAGAAGGTATTGTGAGTTTGGATGGTCGATGAGTTTGTTGAGAGAGATGTCAATGAGAGGGATGGAGCGGCATCTTATAATCAGATGAAAAGAGATTCATCATGAAGTAGCATCGAAGTTTTCGTACTAGATGCCAAAGCTCGCAGGATTCATTACATTATCGGTAAAGCTCAAACCCAAGCTCGTGGGATCTTCCATAATCATTCCAGAAACACAGCCTCTACCATGCTCAAAGCAGTTAAGTTCAAGCGAAGTGAACATTTCTCGTCCATTTGCCAAGAACCGTTTTTAATCGCTGACGAAGATGAAGTTCAGCTCCCCGCCAAGCTAACACCATGATTGGCTCAGGACATTAGCGTCGCTCAATTGTTTCCAAAAAGGGTATCGCGACATGCCAAGCTCATGTCGCTCAATCGATACCATTTTGAGTATAAACCCAAGCAAGCTCCCCCAGTCGAGTCACCATCTTTCACATCACACGCGACAAGGAATATTATGAAGATGCCGGTCGGACCATTTGATAGACGCAAGAAACGATCGCGGTGCCTTGCATGTGCTGCAAGCCATCTCAAGGCAAGCACCGACATAATTTGCCATCGTACATGGCTGATCCTTGTGATACAGTGTTCTGGAAGTGTTCCCTGCAGTAATTGTGTGAGAAGGAGGGTTGACTGTACATTTGAGAAGCAGAAGCCTAAGCAGATTTGGATCAATCAGGATGAATCTGGCAAAAAAGTGGTTACTAGGGCTTCAGCTTCTACCTGCAAAAGTCAGCCTCCTCGATTGGTTACCATCTCTACGGGTGATCAGATCTACTATCTTTCTCACTATTTCGACACATTTTTGAGGAGGAACAACTGCTATCCGAAAACGAATATCTCTACAGACGTCATTAGCTTGATGAAAGATCAAGAATCGGGGACATTTCTCCACGATGCTGTTCTTTCGTTGGGGGCGATGCAGGCGGTTAAGTCGAACGCATCAGAAGGTGTTGACCGGACCAAAACTTACAACTTGGCTGTATATCACTACTCAAAGTCAGTGTTGGGCTTGAGAAGCGCCCTTGAGAAGTTTGATCAAGAACCCAGCGCCCGACATCGCATCTTGTGGACTACTCACTTACTTGGTCTATTTGAGGTGAACCCTTCTTCAAGTTATCATTTCACCTTTGGCTAACACTTGAAGCTTATGACTGATGCAACCGGCGAGGGATGGATACAACACCTAGTCCACGGCACTTCCAAAGCACTTGTCACTGCAGGCCCGACATCATGCATTTCAGGCCACGGACAACGCTTTTTCACTGAAATCCGAATCTTTGAAGTCTGTCGGGCCATAATATTCAACGAGCCGACATTTCTTGCAACAGCAGATTGGAGATGTCTCACACGCGAGATGAGGGTCAAAGATCAAGACAATAGTGACTCGTTGGATGAACTTTTGGATACCATCGTCTCATGCTCGACTCTTCGTGTTCGGTATGTACTTCGTTCTTCCATGCGACATGGCTTTTAATGATTCATCTTAGGGCAATAAGCCTTATCTACCACTCGGACACAGATACTGTTGATCTCCCGAAATATCTCGACGAAGCTTTTGATGTTGCTCAAGAAGGGTTTCGCCTAAGACAATCTCTCATCGACTGGGAAGCGAAGGAGCAGCCTCCAAAACAACAGACTGCTGAGAATGCAAGTGGAAACTTCGCATCCTTGACCAAAGCATTCTTCGCTGCTACAAGCATCTACCTCTCCGGAGTCTTCGACTACGAAATTCCATATTGGCAGGACAAGGGTATCGTGGCACCCAACTTGAGCGAAGAAGAGATACAGATGCATGTCATCAACATACTGACACATACGAATACTGTTCTGTATAATTCTTCCATCTCTCCGTTATTGGTACTTTTCCCACTGCGAGTTGCGGGTGCACGGTCTTGGCAGGGTTGGCAGCAGGATTGTATCATGCAGAATTTATTAGTAGTTGAGAGGACGTTTCCTGTTGCAGCGGCTTTTAGGGCTGACTTGATGGGTGTATGGGCTCTGATGAGTCCGCCGGCGTACTCAGATTCTCCTCTATCTACTTGATAGGACTCTTGAGGTCAATTATAGTATCATAGAATGCAATCTCCACCATTGTTACACTTTTGCGAAAATATGCCTCAGGCGATCTCCTGCCTAGAACAAGTCTTTTCGTGTACTGGGGTTGTGATCTTGGCAGCTGACAATCGTCCTACAAGACTAACTTCCTTCACCAGGATTAGGCATCAATCCTCCTGTTGTAACTCGCGCATCATGTGATATAACCCAGCGGCAGGCAACACAACCAAATTGAATGAGGCCTTCCATCATGCGACAAGCACGCAAACACAGCCACAGACGTATCTCAAGTTGTTTTGTGCATCAAGAGTTACACTGCATCTGCAAGATCTCAAGATCAAGGCCCTACGACATGCCTGCTCAAATATTTACAGTTAAATGTTCCAATCATATTCTCCTAAAGAATAGCATGATATAATTGTACATCAATCCCTAGTCCATCTTCCTTGGTCCCCGTCACGGCCCGCTCAAAAACGGTCTATGATCATCCCCCGGTCTAGGGTGGATCAGCAGACACGTCACACTGCTCACCCCGTCCTTCGTTACAGAACCAATTCATTAATTCGATGCCTCGGATTTCTACAGGGCGGCCTGTGACATGCATGCCATGGCGTCATGCCGGTCCCTGGGGCCTGTTTTATCTGTCGCTAGCTTATCTGGATCTTCATAAGAAGAGGCCCGTACCTGAGCGATATTTGCAAAAGTGCAAGTGAGATTTGGGACATTCATTGCGAGTAAAATGCCAAAGAAAGCTCTTTCGTTGAGGTCGTCTACGAGACCTAAACCTCAGCCTGCACCAGCGCCTGCGCCGAAAAGACCGCCTCTTAGAACGCCCAGCGCGTCTTACTCGAGACCCCCGCCAAGTCATCCGCCACCAACGCTAAAAAATGAGGGACCGTTAAGACCTCCGCCTGGAGTAAGCGCTGCACAAAGATCAAGATCTTATGAAGCTGAAAGTCGGCGACCGCGATATCCACCTTCATCAAGCCCGAGACAATCCTACTATGAGCGACCAAGGCGAAGAGACTCAGGCTTCAGGTCTGTGTCGCCTCAAGCGAGACCACCTCCACCTGCGCCTGTACAACGAGCGCTTAGACGGCGTATGACGAGAGATTCGGACTGGATGTCGGAGGATGAGAGTAGGCCTACATCTCGTCGTCGATCTCCAACTCCAGAACGACGTCAAAAGCCTCGACCTCATGGACCTGAAACACCGCCGTTCCCGCACTCCCCAAAGCCGGCGGTCGCACGTCCGCCAATGAGGTCTTACCCGACGGACAGCTCACGACCCGATCCAAGGAGACGTCCACCCGGGGCGGGAAAGAGATCGCCCCCGTCAGCGTATAGACCAGCGCCTCATTTAGCCGCGGACATGCTGAGAGGGCGACCTCGATCAAGAGGAAACTCGCCACTTCGTCCTCATGAAACGCATGACTCGGCGACAGGTAGGAGACCCAGCTATTCTGGTGCTGGAAACTCACAGCCCTCCTCTCGAAGGCACCCTGTCAAGTCTCCAGAGAAAAAGGAGGCCAAACCTGCCGAGAAGCCCGCTGAGAATGAGCCTAAGAAGAAGGGCTTTGACTTTATGAAACATTTCCCTCAAGCCGTCGCTGCCTACGCTGGCATCGAAGCACTAGGCAAGCACGCCGACACGGCCAAAGAATGGACGGACTGGTTCATGAAGCTCCAAAAGACACCCGAGGAGATCCATGAGCTATCCGTGAAGGCGACAACAGCAAGGGACACGATCACCCAGATCCAGAACACACTCGAGGCACGACCTGACATCATTGAGGGAGATGATGCGAAGCCTATGCGGAGGCAAATTGGCGAAGCAATCAGGAACGCGACAGCTGCTCTCGATGAGATGACGAAGCTGCTTCAAGAGATTAGCAGTGCTGGGCTTGAGGGTACTATGTTTGGTGGCCTTGAGGAGTTTTATAACTCTTATAAGTACAAGGATGAGTGGGAGGAGAAGATTAAGCTGGCTGATGGTGAGCTGGAGAAGCAATTGGCGGCTCTCAGCAAGCTAATGGCCAACATTTACTCGTAAGTTATGTACCATCTTTCTTGCAACTCAGCTTTTCTGACAATGGTTCCAGTCGCGCTCTGATGAAACCTGCTCCTCCTGGCTTCGACAACCCAATACCACCCCCGGCTCCTGGGCAATCGTCTGACCCTGCCGATGCACGACGCTCAAGTACAGCACAGCCTAGTTCAAAGTCAAGGGCGGGCTCAATTGACTTGGACCCTCCTCCCGTGGGTCGATATCGGAAGTCGGTTGATGAAGACGCTGCGAGGTCCGCGCATTCTGATGTGTCAACTGAGCCCAAGGCTGAGACTGCGAAGAATGTGACGCCGGAGGACAAGCCAACGCAACCCGAGAAAAATGCCAGCGAACCTCAGGCTCAGCAGAACAGCGATGAAGCTCCTCCAGGTTCTCCTAAGGGTGTGAAGCTCAAGGTTGACGATGACCTGGCCGATCTTCCAACACCCTCAACCAAGGCCGAATATGCAGAGCCAACAGAGGTACCGTTGAAGAAGGAAGAACCCACAGGCATCAAACCCGCGCAACCGTCGCCAGTGGAAGCTAAGCCTCCGAGGCCACCAGCACCTGTAGAAGACCCTGAAGAAATCCTCCTCGACGCTGCCTGGAACGGCGATATCCAAGCCTGCAACTCCGCCCTCCGCCACGCCTCCCCCTCAACCCGCGACCAAAACGGCTTCACACCACTTCATCTCGCCGCCGAGCGCGACCACCTCGCCATAGCAATGCTCCTCCTCGACTCTTCCGCCAATCCCAATGCTCGCGCCAACGGGGGCCGCACACCACTTCACCTCGCGGCGCGCTACGCATCAGCCGCACTCGTAGAACTACTGGTTGATGACGCTCACGCTGATCCTAATGCTCGAACAACGGATGGACGGACGCCGTTGCATTATGCTGCTAGTGTGGCGGAGGATGGTGATGATGAGAAGAGGGAGGTTATTCGGGTGTTGAGGGATTGGAAGGCGGATCCGACGACTAAGGATAATAAGGGGAGGACGGCGAGAGATGTGGCGCAGAAGAGGGATTTTTGGGATGTTTCGGCGACGTTGAGGAGGGCGGAGAAGAGGTGGGAGGAGGAGCATCATCAGAACTGGTTTCAGAGACATGGGCTTAAGCGGTGAGGTAGAAATTTGGAGGACATAAAGCGAAGGCCCCTACAAGGGCGCACGGAACCAGGAGGCTTTCAAGGACTTCTCAAGAAAGAGCTCTGTAACAAGTAATTATCTTCATGCTCGTGCCTGGATGTATAGTAGCCGAGTCAGAGCTCGCTATATGGATGACGTTCGAAATATACATTGTGGTATTATATCAAGAGAAACGACGTAACTAAAGACTAGCACCTGATAGACAAACAAACACTTTATGTACAGGCGAAGCAAAACGTAGTTAGGCGATCGCAATTCGCCTTCCACCACTCCCCAATTACTTCTTCATTTCCGTTTTTTGTTTTGCGTCACTACCATCCGCTGGATTACCTGCTCTCAGCTCTGCATTTGGCTTCATCTGAGAAAGCTCGAACTTGTAGAAACCCTCGAGCACCGTATGCGGGCCCATCTCCAAGGGGTAGTCTGAAGGCGCTGACTTCAAGTTGTATGGAACGAACTGGGGTAGGTACTCATCATCATCTCCAGGCAAGGTATACGCCGCCAGATTAGGCTGTAGCCATGACCACTCGCCCTTGTCTGTAAGGGCGGGAATGCATGCTTCAGCCGTGGTCTGGTTCATAGGCTTCTTCCATGAGTCGAGACTGGTGTCGATACCTGGAAGGTCTGATCGTGTGAGGACAGGTCCGCCGCGCAAGAGAATGCGTAGCTTCTTTAGGGTCTGGTCAATGATCCATTGGGGAAGCTTGAGGGTTGTTGATGGTAGAATGCCAGTGGCGATATGAACGGGTTGGTAAGGGTCGACGATAGCGCCGAGGACAACGGTTGAAGGATGGTTCCAGATGCCGCGATGGTAAGCTGCAGCTGCGTCGTATTCTTTGGCGTATTCTTTGGTAGGATCAGGGATGCACTTGGAGGGATCGACATGCATAGGTGAGAGATAGACCTTGCTCGAGCTGGGAGAGGCGAACGAGTCTGGTTTCTGGTTGTCGCCCGCGACGATGTTACGTCCTGGATAACCGAACTCGGTGTAGACGCAATTGATGTCGGGGACTTTGTCTGTGACGCGATCTTGAGGCTGTGGAATGGGAGCGGGCTCGACCGGTGTAGATGGCTGTGGCGATGGAGGAAAGTAGCCGATAAGTCCATCACGCAGATTCGACTTGTCGCCAAGAAGGACCTCAAACTTGTACTCATCGAGTTTGATCTCCTCCTTCTTTAACAAGTCCTGGTAGCTCTGCGACTGCATCACAGGCGTAGCAAGTTCAAGGTTCATACCGATATTGACAAGCGCAAGCGGACGTCCCACCATATTGAGCATCTGTGCATCACCAGTCAAAGGGTCGTTGTAAATATTCTGGCACGCATCAGCAAGCATTGCCCATAGACCAACGAGGAACTTGGCATCAGACATGCGCTTCATGAGCTGTTGAAGCTGCGACGACTCATTGGCTGCTTCGGACATGTCGCCCTCGGCGTAGTGAACCTGCCAATATGCCTTGCCGTGGATATTATCCGGCACCAGAGCTTCACCCATACTTTCTCCCGCGGCGTTGTAGACTTGAATGCCCATGGTGCGGAAGTCAAGCATTAACCAGCCCCAGACAGGATCCTCATACTCTGTGGTTGGGCGCCAGACATGATGTCTCCGACCGATGCCTCCTTCATAATCACCACCGAAGAACTGCGTTGTCTCGTGGTGCGCAGCAACGTCAGCGGAATTGACCACAAATTGAACATTGAGTCTAGCGTCTTGATTGATGCGGTGACCAAGCTGGAAGAATTGCGAGCAGTGCTCTTCGTCTAGTTCAACACTGTTGGCAAAGCCTCCACCCTCTGCTTCGTTCGGTTGACATGCGATTGTGCGACCGAGGCAGGGATACAGAGGCTTGGTCTTGTTGATGACGTCTGGAGTGTGGATTGGTGAGACGACCTGGCCGAATTTATCGACGATGTTGAACTTTGTGAAGCGTGCTTGGCCGTGGGTAACAGGCTTGAAGTCCCGCTCTGCCTTGTCAATGGAGCAAACGTCTTCTCCGAATGGAGTGACGTCGTGACCATTTTCCGACTCAAGCAATGCTTTGAGAAGTGATTTCTCTTTCTCATTGCGCGGGGGATGCGTCTCGGATTCGTATGGGGAAACGTGGATTCCACCGTGAAGAGTGAGAAGCTGATCCGTGAAACCGTCAAGATTTCCGGATACGAGATTAAGACTCTTCAGGGCCTTCTCTAGCTGAGAAAGAATCGCTGTCTTTCCACCTGCTAGGCCTGCCTTCTCGAGAGACTCGTTGTCTAGCTTGTCTAGTAACTGCTGTGCCAGCGTGGTCATCGCCCATTCTGCATTGGGACGCAGAATACTCCGTCCAGAGACAGTACGTTTGTGAAGGTCCATCATGTCGAATGAAGAGATGTTGACACCTGGAGCGATTCTGTAGTCTGCAGTACCATCGCTTAATCTTTGCAGCGTCCAGAACCGCTTGGGCAGATGGTAGTACTCAACCTCCCACTCTAGGAACAACACACGGCATGGTTGCGTATCATTCCAGTGAGTGTCGGCTTTGTTGTAGTAAGCAGGTCTGGGAGCCTTCATCTTCTCTGGATCGCCGATACTCAAGGCATACGCCCACTCTTGCATCAACGCATCAACACCAACACGAACCCATCCTGGTGCCGTGTAGTTGAGAGCGTTGAGGCTGTCCAGAGACTCAAACAAGTCTGGAAGTCGCATGAGGCCTTTGTTTGACTTTTCCGCATCGACGATCTTCTTGACCAGCTCTGGGTTCTGGAAAAAGAGCTTCATGCCGTGAACCATACAGAGCTGATGATTCGCATCGCCTGACTTGGCTCCCACCAGCTCCTTCAACCACTGCTGTACCAGCTCAGCGCCCTGCTTTCCAGTGAATGGCAGTGAGCTCAGTGGCCTAGCCTCGTTGTTCTTCTTGACAAGAAACTCTGAAGGCCACGCTGTACCAAGCCCGCCCATGACAATTGAAGGAGATGTACGGCTGAAGAACTCTGATCGAGCAGTAGCGTGCATCTTTTCAGGATCGGCGGGCACTTGGTCCTGATTGTACCTGATGCGTAACTCTCTGACGGTCTTCAAAGCTGCTAGGTCATCGCGGATTCTCTTGCTGCATTCTGCGCGAATTGAAGGCTCCGCCCATCGACCTCCTGGTACACGAGCACGACGCTTCCACCACTCGCAGAAGAGGCGATGGCGAAGATATCCTTCCTGACGGTCTAGGGCATCTATGTATGCTTGGAACCTATCCGCTTTGAGCAAGTCTCTCATTTCGCCCGTGGTAGGAACATGCAGTTCCTTCATCTTGTTGGGGTCAATGGGCTGGTCATTTCCATCCGCCGAGACCTCGTCATTATTAAAGCGCCATTTCTTGCCTCCATCTGTAGGCTTGAAACCCGCTCTGAGGTTCTGCGGTACGTGAGCGTCGAGAAGTCCGCCTTGACCGGATTGTCCAATTGCCATCTTCATCTCGTCGATGAGCGCAATCCAGTCGCTGTTGCTCCAGCGCTTGCGCTCCTGGCTCTGATTGACAGCTGTCTTTTCCACGGCGATTGTTTCTTCTGGTAGAGCATGAAGATATGCCTCGAGTGCTTCCAGTGAGTCTGACCCCATAGCTATAGGCTGCGTGTTGCTCACGTTCCTGGCGATATTGAGCGCCTCAGACTCTTTGGGCGGTGCATTTCTTGTCCACTTAACATTGTACATTGCGCCGTGGGTAATAGACCTTTTCTCATCATGCTCCGAATGAAACGTCGAATGATAGCCAAACACAGCGTACGAGATAGTCGCAGACGCAGGCTGGATGATCTTGCCTGAACTATCTTTCCAGCTGACATCGTCGTGAATGGAGAAGATGTTTGAGTTTTGATGCTGGAAATCTGCGAACAGAGGATTCGCAGAGTCCAACAAGGTTAACGGCGAGTGGTAAATGCCATTGGGATCAGGGTCATTCCAATCATCGTCAAATTTGCGCCTCATACCCATAAACACATCGACCTGTTTTTCCACTGAGACTTTCTGGTCGATGAAGGGAGAAGCCTCCGTCTCGACATCGAAAGTGTCGTCTGTGGAAGGGTCAAAGTGTCCGCCAAAATGGCGGATGCGATTGCTCTCAACTATGAAAGCCGCCAACGCAGGCGCACCGGGTTCAGAAGCTTCAGTGATGCATCTGAAGACTATCCAACGATCTGGCACATGTGTTTGCTGTCACTGGTCAGTCATGACTGTTTCGACGCGATATTGGATGATTGCAACACTTACTGCGACATCTCCAGCCTTTTCATCGTCAGTATCCTTCGTTTTTCCATTACGGAAATGCTGCGGCAGCGTCCAATGTAGATAGACGCCCAATCGCTCTTTGCGCAACATGCCGTCATAGACATTTTGATCATTCTTATCAACTTCCGGTCTTTGTGTGATATCCGCAATTCGAGAGTTTGAGTACCATGGATACGCGCCGTCAATGTCAACATTGGGGATCGCATCTGGCGCTGAGAACTCTCCAGACAGGAATGACGAGTTGTCAGGTCTACTTAGCGGTGCGATAAAGTGCTCTTTGTTAAAGATGTGCTTATTGAGAATGAAGGCATCGAGGTTCATGGACCAGCAATCAATGTCTGTGGCCTTCTTGACGGGCTTTTGTGGTTTGGGGGCAGATGGCGTCTCCAAGTAAATTGGAGTTTCTTGCTCATCTTCTGACACATCTGCTGGGTCAACTGCTGGAGTTTTAGAAGCCATGGTCGTTGTCATTATGAAAGTATGCGCCAACAAACTTGATGGAGAAGGGATAATGATTTGGTCGTATGTTGGCGATAGTGAAGATGGTCGTTATGATCAACTACGAGTAATTGACCTCAAGTTTCCACATACCTACCTCACTGGCAATCAGATGCGCAGCACAAGATACCCTGCCAGTTCTAGCCATCACTAGCACCTAATAGTACGGAAGCAAGCACTCCAGCTTGCGATAGGCGAGTAAGACAGGCAGGCCGAGGCCCAGTTACCAACCACTCTTTCATGGTCCAGTCCTCAAGTCATCAAACAGTGCGACACACACGGTATACTTCTATCCCTCAGCGGAACATTTCCCCCCAGAGGCCTACGGGAAGAACGGCAAAACACCACCGAATGCTTGGTTAGCGTCTCCCTGTTTCCCCTTATAGCGGCTGGCTGAACGGCCACTAGCGGCCCGGGAGCTGGGACGCTCGCTAAGAAACGCCTAGTCCCAAGCGTTAGCTCAGGGCGTGTGCATCAATTTGCCTCTGACCAGACCCAGAGTGTGTTCTTGCTCAACCGAAACGGAAACGCCGTATCCGCTCAAGTTCTAAATGGGCAAGTTCCCAAGCGCGTGATTTACTATTTCGATAGTTTTGATGTAGGTCTCATGTTCTAGTGATCTCAGCTATATTCCGCTTGGCAGGGGATAGATGCAGCCAACAAGGGCTTGAGTCTAGACAGGAATCGTCTTTGAAGAATCGCACGCTCTGAGGCGAGATTGGCACCATGGCCAAGTTTGCCATTGACAGGCTTGCTTCGTGTAAGCTTTGGGGATCCTGTGTTGTGAAGCCTTCATTCTCATTCCACATCAAAGGCACCTCAATCAATTCTGCAGTTGAGCTTGGCCAACGGGCCTTCATTGTACACTTTACTGCCTTTTACATTGTCATCATACCTCAATTGAAGCGGCAGTATGTCTGATACCAAGCCAATCGCGACGGCATCGTCCAGCAGTTCAACTGCCTACGACAATGCCGACGCAAAAGCTCGTCTTTACGCCTATGAAATTCCCCCAATGCCTCCGGGCGAATACGAAATCATCACAACTCAAGAAGTCAAATCCGGCAACGACACTGAGAAACTGGTGTCAACACAACCCGTCACAGTCAAGGCGTGTCAACCATACGCCATACCACCAGAGCTCGTTCACTCATACTATCCGCCAAATCTGAGCACCGTGAGCGCAACAACGCTTCCTCATGTCGTTCTCAAAGGAGCGACACCTTGGGAGCGGTCGCAAACATACAAGGCGGGCACTGCTCCCACGCCATGGATTGCATTGCTTCTTTTCACTGATGAGGATCTGTGTGTGCCTCCAGAGGTGACTAGCACTGCTAAACCCTCAGGTACTCGGTCATTCACACTTCCTCTGAGCCTTTTCAACAGTAATCGCTCAAAGTGGTGTCATAAGAATGACTACCTTGACACTGATGTCCCTGTCAAGGGTGATGGGTCACCAGCAACTGCTGATTTCCTGTTTGTCAAGAGCAGCGCGTTCAAGATGTACTTTGAGCGTCAAGACTCAGCTGGCAAGACGGAACAACAGGTAGGGGCGGACTTGGATCGCTATAAACTCCTCACGTACATCACGGACAGCGGTGTCAAGGATGAAAGTGGCCATGTCACCAATAAGCTCAGCACGCTTATCGGCCATCGGGCGAGGCCATATATTTCGGAAGATCAGACGATCAAAGTATATGCGCACGTCGTCTCAATTGAGACCTTGGATGGTCGCATCGACTGGAAAGCTGCGAGCCAGGCCTCAGCAACAGTCGCACTTGTCTCTCTGTTCTCCTGGACTTTTACCTGGGAGAAGCACAATAAGAAACTTGAGATGTTCGAAAATCTTGCAAAGCAGGAGAATATTCGACCTCTGGCGATCAAGCTTTCTCCCACAGATGCTAATAAGCCAGATGATCCATCAGCTGCATGGGTCCGTCGAAGGGTCACAGAGGGATACACTATCGTGCGTCATCGCGACATCGCCGGTGAATCATCCATGGCGTTGTACCGAGGACCGCTTATTCCAGGTTTGTCGCGTAAGGCGCGCATCAAGCCAAGTGTCCATGGAACCGATCTGCAAATCATCGACACATCAGCCAGAATTCTCGACATCTCGTACAACACGGCCTGGGAGCTAGGTCGAACACTGGCCGGTCGAGATGCCAAATTCTCAATGGCCATTGCCTACCTCCGCCGAAAGCTGTGCATGAAGGCCATAACGAAGTCCAAGATCTCAGAGAACGAGAGTGCCGATAAAGCCAAAGACACAGAGAGTGAGCAACCGCAGCTCATGCACAAGGCGGATGCCGTTGTTACTAGCGCGTTATCGAAACTTGATGGGCTCTTCAAGGGTTCTGTGGCGTCAAAGATGAAGGGTCTGCCGAGAGATGGAGATTTAAGATGGCAGATCCCTTCTCCCGCAGCGACATCCATGGCCGCAGCGCCAGGCGTCATGACCTTTGAGAAACTGCGCAGACATCTTGAAAGCGCAGCTAAACCCTGGCTTAAAGATAGGACTCTGGAACTATGCCAGGCTAATCCCGTTATTTCTTCAATCCCTCAACTAGGCCTCGTGTTCAACTGGCTCATCGACAATCTCATGTCGTTGAAATTGGTCCCAGCGACATATCTTTTCCCAGACCCAGCTGTCCTTTCGGAAGAGAGCGTCAACTGTTTTCTCATGGATGATATCTGGATCGATGCTCTCGTCGACGGCGCGATGAGTCTAGCCAACACTATGGGAGGGGGCAGTGATCCTGTCCGCGATCTTATTCGCTGGGCTTTTAACCTGTATCTTGACGGGGCACCAGCAGATCGTGTGCAAATCGGTGGCTCAGGCTTCATCGTCCGCAGTGGTATCGTGGAATCATTCCCCGATCTCGAGATGACAATCACCACCAAACGTCCAGGGTCAAATGAAGAAACTCCTCTAAGCTGCGCGTACCGAACACGCAATGAGGACATGATTCTCTGCCTCGTCGCAAGAGGTCAAGGACAGAGACTGGTAGACTACAAGGTCAAGCTCAAGCTACCGCCACACCAGCAGCGGTACAGTTTGGGAATCGTCAACAAAGATTGGCTGAAATTTACCTGCGAGATGAAGCCATTCTTGACGATGACGGAGAAGTTCAAAAACGCTTTGCGAGAAGATGAGGTAGAAAAGAGAATCCAATGGAGCAGGACTGGTGTCATCAGTCCTTCTGGTTTCCCCATCAAGCCTATCTGGAACCATGACACCGGTGTCCTCACTCCCCATCTCGTGGTCAATATGATGGACTATTTCATCGATCAGAACAAAGACCGTGTCTGGGACAAGCCAGCTCCAGATTCGAAAGTGATATATACCGCGACGCAGCTACTTGAGCACGATCACTGCATCGAACTCAACTTCAGTGTGACCGCCGGCAAGGAGAGCAAGCCTCGGAGTATCTTCCCTGAACAGCCAGATCCTGAAGAAGATGGTCGCGAACCTGCAATCGAGCATCTACCTGAGAATACAGAAGCCAAGTTCAAGTCGTGGTTCACAAAACTAGCCTTCTCTCAGGACTCCCCAGGCCGCAACATACCCCCGCAGTCCAACACACCTCAAAACATCGTCTTCTCCATCAAAGCTGGCCCTAAGCCCAAGGATCTTCCAGCTGGAACAGAAGTGTTTGCCATCGAAGTCACCATCCCCATTGGAGAAGATCCATCCCATCTCCTCGACCATCTAGCACCGTTACCTTCTGTGCGCGCCGTTGGGCCAAGACAGCAGTGGATTGCGGCTACGACACATAGAGCGGCTACGAAAGAGTCGGCTGCTGAGATGGTGGTTCACCTGAAGCCTCGTGGGACGGCTGGAGGGGGTGCTACGTTTGCGGAGGGGTTAGATGCCAGTTTCATGCTGATGAGGGCGACGGTCAATGGTGTTGTGGGTAATGATGTTGAGATTAGGACGAGGGAGGTTTATGGGAAGTGGGAGAAGACTAAGAATGCTGGGGGTAAGGAAGTTTCTGTATTAACTACGACTGATGTTAGGGATAAATGGACGCTGCGCAAGGAATAATCAGGAGGATTTTGTATAGATTCAATATTTGTCTCGACTATTACTGCAACTATCTCAATCGAAATTCGTTATCATCTCTAGAGTGTGCGACCAGATTTCTGAACTTGTTAACTGAAGGCTCACCATATTCGAGTATGTTATCTTCAAGTCACATCCACCTCGAAGTACTTATTTATCATAGAGTAAAAGGAACAAACTTTAGAGAGAGCCCTATCTTGAAGATATCCCCATAGACTCCAGCGTCTCTACCAACCTGGGCGGCTGCTCATTCAGCATAGAAGCACCAATTATTCACGAGAGGCAGCCTTAGGGTAGATCCTAGCCAACACCAGCTGCAGCTCTAGTCTAATTCGCCCCGAAAATTCTCACAGGGCACTTTCACAAACAGCCTAGGGCCATGCACCCCTGTAAAGTCAATGGGTCTCGACGCCAAACTCCTAGACGCTTGTCTTACACACATCGGAGAAATGGCTCGAGGCCCTGCATGCAGCTAAAGCTCAGGTCTCATCTTGCCATCCCAAAATGGTCTTCTCCTCCACGTGGAAGATGCTCCTTTCGATAGTTTCGTTTTATCTAAGACGAAAGAAGAGCCGACGTTCGTTTACGCCACCTATCACGTAGCTCTTTTGAGGACCGTACCGACGCCCACATCGCGAGAACGCCTCGACTCTACGCATGAACCAACGGCCGATGCTATACGCAAGCGCCCGCTCCCGCAGACTATCGATTTACGCATTGACTTATCGAATGGCGGAAACTCCGGTGTTGCAACTGGAGCTAGTTGCTGCATGTCTCGAGTAATATGTGATGGCTGGAAGAAAGCTGCATGTGCCGATTGGGGAGTATTGGCTCTCTTGCATCTGAGCAATTGGAACCTTTGATGCTATTCAAGTGACTTACACGAGCAGGGATAGCGAAGGGGCGACGCCAGTGTTCTAGGCCATGGCTGAAGACTGTATCCGAAATAGCTTGCAGTCCGGGGTTGTCCAGCTTTGGTCGGCATGGGCTCTGCTCGGCCTGCGTGCGATTGAGTATCTGGCCGTTCATCTCATCCAGCTCCCCAAGTGACAGACCTTGGCACTGAATACAGTCTTTCTCTAATTCACAATCTTTGTTCATAGCAGACGAATGCTCATCTCGAGCATCGTAGCTTTGGCCAAGATACAATGGCCCACCACGTTCATGGAAGAAGATCGGCCAGCGACAAATGGCCGCCGTCGCTGCCAGACCAGCAGGAAACTCTGGTAGACAAGACTTTTGTGTTCGGTGCCGATGAGCTTATTGCTTCGACATTAGTTGGGCGAGGCAGCTTGCTTCACAAGCCTGGCAGGCTAGTAACGCTCAAAACTCGTGTAAGTGATTCCATCCCAGTGTCGCAAGCATAAATTAATTGGGTATCATTAGTCTATAACTTCAAAGAGCTCAGACTCTGATGAAAATACACACGCAGAAGCTGGTGGTGGTATCAGAGTCGTGAGCACTCCTGGCCGTTTCTTTGGCGAAAGGGACTGGACACGCTCTACAGTGAAGCGTAAACAAGACCATACCTCATTTGATGCCGATTTTGATGATCATTCTGGACATAGTCATCGTCAGCGCCACAGGCACCGTCAAGTCAAGAAATGGCTGGAAGATGATGAACCGCGTGACGACGTCCCGCATCGTGCCAAACCGGGTAGGCGATCACTTGGCCATGGTCGGCCGGTGATAGGGAGGGTTGGCGATGGTGACAAGCGACCCCAAGCTCCCTCTGGGGGTTCTCGCTATGCATCGTCGGGTACCCAGACAGCCGCTGGATCAGCGTCGCCTTCTGCTGGCGACAGACCTGTCCTTCCTGGACAGACTGGAGGTGACAAGCCTGGAGGGACTGGTTCTGGTAGTCCATCTACGAGCTTGCCCACCACAGCTCCAAAGGCAGGAAACGTTCAGGCGCCAAGCGGAGTATTGCCTCCAGTCACGGCAGTAGACCCAAGATTGACAAATCCTTCTGCTGGCCCCGTGGCTCCAGGAACCATTGCTGGACCTGCCGTTCCTGCCGTCAGGCCTGATGTTCCTATTCAGTCAGGACCGGGTCTTCAGCAACCTGCCCAGACTGGAGATGTTGCAACTTTACCTGCGGCTCCTCCAGCGTCGAGTGGACAAAACGTCCCACCGCCAGCCTCAGTCTCAGGCGGCCTAGCTGTTCAACAGCCTACCCGTGCTGGAGATGTCGCAACTCTACCTGTGGCTCCTCCAGTATCGAATCAGCCAAAGGTCCTACCACCCACTTCAGCTCCTGCTGGGCCAGCCGCGATGCCCACCACAAACCCAGCGACAACCGCCCCAAGCTTCCCTCCTCCTCCGCAACAGCTTATACCTCTCAAAGACCAATACATGCTCGCAGCAACGGGCCAGACAACTCAGATCCGCAGTGCAACGCCAGGTATCAGCGCTGGTACCGTCCCGTCTGACCACATCGTCTTCTCAACCTCAAATACCGGCACACAAGCGTTTCTGACTTCTTCAGGACCCATAGTCTTTGAGACTTCCCTGGAAGAAATCAAGAAAAACATAAGCGAGTTCCCGCTATCGCTGAGCGATCCTCTGAGACGAGACTTTAGCGCAGCCTGGAAACTTGACGAAAATGCATCATACCTTCAGAGTGCTGATGTCAACTTGAAACTTGGCTCGGATGGCAAATCTCTCGAAATGACCGGTCTCAAGGTCAAGGTCTCCAAAGATACAAGCGCTCCGCTCGTGTTCTCTACAGATGCGAAAGTACTCAACGACGAGTTTGAGACTGGCTTCTTCCACACCTCAAAAGATGCCAAGATTACCACGCTTACTGGAATTGATCGCTACCCCGGCCATCTCCTCCTCGGGTTGGAGACAAGCTCTGCCAACGGTGGCTTCAAGGATCTCGCCGACCTTTGTGCAGTGGCTCACATCAACCCCAAGCCTTGGCTTAAGATGTTGCTTAAAGAAACCGCAATCACATTCGGTGCTTTGGCTGGTACGCCAGCTCGCAACGCGATGTGGTATATTCCAGGTTCAGGATCTAAATGTTGTTTCCGACTTGAGGCCTCTCTCAATCTGGACGGGAAAATTGCTGGTTTACTGAACAAATACCTCGCTGGTTGGAATGATCACATTCCCCCGCTGTCTGTCATTGCCAAGAGGACTGTGTCACCATCCTCTGGTCCTTGGGGAGACGCCTCCACTATCGGTGAGCTCACCATTGCTGCAGAGCCAGACATCAATGGCGAGAAGCGTGCTATGGGTATGTACGTGACCATAGGAGAAGATCACATCAATGTGTTCTTTGTCTGCTACTCGAAAGCGCTTCAGTGGGAAGCTCTCAAGGCTTGGATCAGGAAGAGCTGCAGTGAAGTAGGCACTGCCATTGACGACTTGGAGAAAGTCCTTCTCAATACTGGTCACGGTTCCAAGGCCCAGAATACGAGCACTTCTCATATATACTGGAGAAAGGCGACTGTCACTCTTCTGAACGACGGGAAGGGAGGTGTAAGTCTTGCCGGCATGCGCCTGGAGCTCGAAGCTTCTATGCAAGTGCTTGTTCCCAAGGACAAGCATTCAGTCTTCACTCTGGACTTCATCTGGACTAAAGGCACTGGAGAGTTCTCAGGCGAATGTGAATTTAGTGGTGTTGGCAATGTACTAGGAAAGGGTGACCCGCCATTGCAGTACTATCTTGACTACGAGCGGTGGGATCAGTTCTCCTACCTTGATCCATCTGAACCATTCATGTCGCTACGTTACCTCGACAGTAGCTTCGTACAGAACCTGCCGTTTGGCATTCCCACTGAGATCACTGAGGCTGACCTCTACGTCTCTAATAAGAGTCTACGTGTCAGCGGTCGCCTTGAAGCTTTGATTGGAAGGCCGACAGAGACTTCAGTCGTCTCCGATCCTTCAAAGATACCGTCTCTGCAGATCGCTCATACGATGCTGGGCTTCTCAGCCAACTACATTTACGCTTCAAAGTCTTTGAACATCGTTCTTGATGGAGCCATCTCTCTTGTGCCTTTCAAGGAAGGTGATCCTCCACCATCGCTACAAGCCTTGATAACGTATTCGTCACAGCAGAGCCAAGTCTCATTCCGTGCGCATGCATCGCATATCCCCATGACGGCTCTGCACTCTTTGTTCGCAGCGGGCGAAGAGAAGACACATGCCATGTCTATTTTGGAGAGTATTGTGCTTCAGCGCATTGCTCTTGACATCAAGGCTGGCAAAGGACAGCCAACTACGGTCAAGTTCGAGGCGAAACTCAAGATCTCTAGTATCCTGCTAGAGACAGCTTTCAAGCGTACGGATGTCAACACTTGGTCTCTCACTGCCAAACTGCATGAAGAAACCACAGCAATTGGCAAGGCGTCGAAGGAGTTCACACTCGGTGACGCTGTGCAGAAGCTCCTGGGCCAGGAAGTCCTAGATATCCTGCCGGGCTTTGTCACTGGAACAACGTTCAATACATCCAACTATGGTGGCGATAAGTTCAACGTTGTAGTGACTCGTCTGAATGGTACAAAGTCATATCTCGTTTTTGGTGCAGAGATCAAGTTTGGCATGTTCAATGTTCAATTTGCTCAGCTGGTACCTATAACTGGAAAGGCAGATAAGCCCTCACCCATCAAGAGAATGATACGCGTGTCTTTGGGACCTCTGCCTTCTATCTCGAAGCTGCCGATCCTCGGAAACCTGGATATACCATTTGATGCCCTTGAGTTCCTCTGGGCTAACACCATGTTCACACAGGAGGATATCAGTACTCTCAACGGAAGTGCCACGATGTTCCAGGAACAGCCATTCAAGATGAGACCTGAGGATAAAGAGTTAACTGAAGGGTTTCACTTCCGTCTTGTCGGCAGCCAGGGTGTCTTCCTCGACCACGTCTTTGGCCAGGACAAGAAGGAGAAGAAGAAGACAGCACCAGCAAGTGCAGTTAGTCCTGGCTCCAAGACCACTCCTGCTCCAGTTCAAGAGAAGACCACATACACAGAACCATCTGTTCCTAGCGGTGGTGGGCCAGCGACCACTGCTGCGCTTGCGAAGAAGAAGGGACCCCTCACTCTCTCGGGTATCTCGTTGTCTTACGAAGGCGGAGTCTTGCGCATCCATCTTGACGCCAGTGTTCTCATCGGACCCATCAGTGCCGGTATTCAGGGTCTCACTCTTGTAGTCAGACTCGACTCCAAGCAGATCCACGGACTTCACGACATTTTGCATGTTCCAATTGATGTTGAGGTCGAGGGTTTCGATATGTCGTTCAGTCGCATGCCAATTCAAATCGCAGGTGCTCTACACCACAAGCCTGGCACCAAAGCGTACTTTGGAGGTGTTGCTATCTCATTGAGCACCTTTTCTATTGCAGCCCTTGGCTCGTATGAACAAGTCCCAGCCAACGCCGCAACAGGAACACCAGAATACGATTCATTCTTCATATACGCTATGATGGAAGGTCTCATTTTCACTATGGGCTGGGCTGAGGTTCGTGGTCTCATGGCTGGTTTTGGCTACAACTCTCGTCTCCGGCTACCTACCGTGGAGCAACTGTCCACATTCCCTCTCATCCAGGGGTTTGAAAAAGAAGGAGGCTTCAATATGGACCAGGCTATAAAGTCACTGACTGGCCCTGATGCTTTCGTGACGCCTAGTATGGGCTCTATTTGGTTGGCACTTGGTCTGGTAATTCGAGCTTGTGAGGCTATCGACATGCGTGCTGTTGCAACAGTAGCCCTTGGGCCGAACCAGACTGACATTGGCCTTATTGCTCGTGCAACAGCTACTCTTCCTAGACGTGCGAGCCCCGATAAAGCTCTCGTCCTCATTGATCTCTCTGTTGTTGGCAAGCTCGACCTTGTCCATGGCGAACTCTCAGTGGACGGCCTTATCAATCCTACCTCCTTCATCCTCAACAAGGACTGCAGACCATCAGGTGGCTTTGCGATTAGAAGTTGGTTCGGTAAGAATAACCCTCATTCAGGCGACTGGGTCGTCAGTTTCGGCGGTTATCATCCTATGTACCAAATTCCAGCGCATTACCCTCGTCCACAGCGATTAGGTATCTCGTGGACGCTCAGCTCAAACCTCAGGGTCACTGGCAATGCATACGCAGCTATTACACCAGGAGCCATCATGGCGGGAGGAATGCTCCAAGCAGTCTTCTCCGCTGGTCCTCTCGGTGCACACTTTGATGCCCATGCCGACTTCCTGGTCAACCTCAAGCCGCTGCACTATGTGGCCGACATGGCAGTATCTGCAGGCGTCTATTATGAGATTAGAGTCTGGCGTTTCAGAAAGAAGATCTCTGTCAACGTTGGAGCTTCTCTCCACCTTGAAGGACCACCAATCCACGGCCAAGTACACTTTGATCTGTCCGTGGTCAGCTTCACCGTCAGCTTTGGTTCTGGAACCTCTGAGGGCAAGAGAGAGATCAGTCTACGTGAGCTTATGGGTCTTGTGCTACAGGAAGCAGGTGATACACGGAGAGAGAAAGACAACGCCATTGTTAACCCTCATACATTCACAGCTGTGTCTGGTCTTCTTGGAGATGACAAGAAGAAGAGTGACACAGTCAACAAAGCTTCGCCCAACAAGATGTCTGCCGATAAGGAGCGTTGGCACGTCCGTAGTGACAACTTCATCTTTTCTGTTCGAAGTGCGGTGCCAACTAACTCCATTGGAATCGAGGGTCGTGGTGCTTCGCAGTACACCGGTAACTCCATTATTAGCAGACCTATGCAGATGAAGAAAGACACAAGTGACTCTTCAAAGATCAAATCGACGCTGGGCGTCAGGGTCCGGAATGTCAAGGAGGACAAGATCGTTCCATTCCGCGAAGTAGCCAAGGTTGAAGATCAGCTACCAGCCAACTATTGGGGTCCCTACTCTGAGAACACAGCAGACTACATGAGGCCTGATAGGATGCCCCCGACGGTCTCTCACCTCGTTGGTGCAACTCTGGTACCGCCACCACCCGCTGCTCCTGAGCAGTCCATCCCTGTGTTCAAGTCCATGCCAGAGACCTACCCAGCTTCGACATGGAAGCCCGAGAAAGTGGAGAAGCGGGTTCGTTATCTAGATCACGCAAATGCTAGAGACAGCGTCAAGTGGTCTCGCGTCAAGGGTGCCATGGGTTTGGAACCCGAGTCAAAGAGGGAGAAGCCTCCCATGGACCCAATCCTACTGACAGAGACCGGAGCGGCAAATCTGGCTGCTGCTCCTACGCCCCTCTTGACCAAACCATACCGTAAAGGTATACTTGAGAGCTTCATCAGCTTGGCCCACGGTGGTGAAGACGCGGAGAGCCAGAAGGTGCAGAAAGCCTACAAAGGCATTGGTGATAATGTGCCCGATGTCATCTTGAACGACCCGCAGCGCTTTTACATCGGTCCTCCAACAGTGTTCTGTAACTAAAGCTACTTGCTGTTTTGCCGGCTAAGGTCTCTGCATTGGCCGATTTCTTTCTGTACTGTTTAAGAATTTGTATATGTCTTCCGTACATAAGCCAGCTAGTTTTCTCTTTAATTCATTTGAATCAACACTCGCTTAATAATCGAATCATTCACCGTGTGTCCTCATGTTTCAACTGTACCACTAAGTTGTGGATTGCGTCGCGAATTGAATAGTAACTCCATGATTAGGGCAGTCGCAGACAAACAGACAAAACTCCCAGCTCGGTATTCAGCTAGTGAGCGAGAGCAGGTCGCTGAGAAATCAGCCTTGGGCCAACTGAATCGGAGCAAACCCACCGGGTGGTCCAGAGCGATACTGTGCCGGGAAACCGAAGGCGATATCTCTGGACCTGTGATCAATACTCTTCGGTCGAGACCTGAATAGTTTACGATGAGATAGTGCGTCTGTTTCAGCAAGCCCGGTTTCCTGCACCCTGGTCGGATCCTCCTGATCTACACCCCGGGTGTGTGGCGACCCTAGAGCTGCAGTTTCGCAAACTATCGATTTCTGGACCCCCATGCCATGTAAGTACTCTCTCCCCTGTAAGACTTTCTGGTAAGTAAGGGTCTTGCGCTGCTGAGGTCCTTCCGTACAGGTATGTTGCTATCCTGCCAATTGTCGAGACATTGACTTCTTGAACATCCGAAACCTCGAATGTTAAGTCAACACTGCACCTTGTATGCGCAACTGAACATCTGAAATTTCACAAACCCGTCTTCCAAACCGTACATCGGCCTCTTCAATTTGTATTACCGTGTACAGTGGCCATACGACGTTGTCCTTTCCTTCTCCGAACCCGTCAGCGCGATGGACCTGATGAACTTCCAAGGCCCCAATCAGGTTGATGATGATGATTTAGCGGATTTCATGGGCCAAGTCACGTTTGAAGACCTCCTCAAAGACAGCCTCGATGAAAACCCAGATGACAGCCAAGATGAAAGGAGAGAGTCAAGTATAAGAAACAAGCTGATAAGCAAGGGAGACAAGAAGGCAAAGGAATTGGCAGCCTTCAAAAGAGTGAGAGACAGGAAGAAAAATGAGTTGACCGGCGCCCATTGGAAAGGGCCACTAGGTCGGCGAAAGGTTGTGAACAAGAGTAAATGGAAATGGAATGGGTGTAAGTTCACTGATTCAAATCGGCCCCAATACCCAGACTTATGACATCTTGAATAGGCTTTCCATTAGACAATCAACCATTACCTCATCCACGTCAGACCTTCGCATTCCCCGCCCTATCGGATACTGGTGTTCTCAAATATAACAGTATGAAACGCCGTCCTCATGATGGAACACATGGGCTGATCAATACCAGGTTTCATGCCCACTGGGGAGGTTTATGAGTACTTACCGTGTTCGCCTGGGCCTTCTGGCGACAAAATCGGGTACAGGAAATATCGCGGAATGCATAGGATCATGGGCATGGAGGGCACCCCTAAGGCGGGACATTTAAAGGCACCGTCTCTGAGAGCCCCGTATATATGAGTATTGCTTGGCTAACCCTATCTAGGAGAAATTCATACCATACAAGCTGCTTCTGTATCGTGGCTGGTACAATGACCACCCAGAACATGACGACGGGCACCGTTTCGTATACCTCGCAGAGAACAAACCCGAAGAACCCGCAGTAGGTGACTGCTTCGTTCGACTGGAGGATATTCATAAGCGCATGAATGGTACTTCAACCGACTATACAGCTGATTGTGCAGTGGCTATCTCACAGCGCGGCATTCTCTACTACTTACACGAGGGAAATGATGACCAAATGGCGGAAGCCCAGGTAGAACGCGATGCACTTATCCAACAAGGCAAATGGTTACTCAGATTCCGCTGCTGGGCTGTTGATGGTTCCCCATCCGAAAAGCATGAGCTACTTCTCTGCAATCGGCTTTTCGAAGATGTCTTTGAGAAGAACGATATGTACGACCATTTCCAAGTGTTTGGAGTCTGGGCAGGTAAGTAACATATATATTCGCCCGTGACCCGATACTGGACTGATTGACTTGGCAGAACTATTGCGCAAGTCGCAGGGCGATAAGCTAGGAGCAAAAGACTTCTTTGGTCGTTACTGGGACGCTAAGATCCCAGACGACGACCGCCAGAAGTTCAAGAATGGGTTCAAGATCGTTGTGGGGTCGAATTATTTCCAGAACCGCCTCGCTTGCCAGTTGGACTATACAGACCCCGCGCACCGCGACACTGTGAGATCAGAGGTGTTTACCGGGGTCCAACGTGCTGTGAATGCGCCACGCCTCAAGTTCAAACCTCCCATCGAGCTCGGTAATGTCGTCTTCGAGGATGAGTTGGGCAACCATGGCATTACTCTTGCGACTCTTGCGCGGCGCTTCGACTACGTCGGATGGAGATCTCTTGACCATCATCCCGGAGGTCTTTATAGCATTGTTGCAGACAGATCAGTACGGGAGGTCCTCTACCGCGTTAACCAAGGCAAACCGTTTTGGGAGGTGGGATATGGTGTCCCTGACCAGCTGCTTGCTGAGGGACTTCACGCCAGTCTGGACAAATGTCGCCCGCACACAGAGTCAACAACCACTCGCATCACCACTACTCTTTTAAATAATATGGTCAAGAAGAGAAACCCGACGCAAGACAAATGCGTGGCCAAAGCTGGGTATTCTGCGAATTTGGCAAGTACCTTACCTAGCATTGACCTGAGGCTTCTTCCATATACAGTAGCAGGTATACTGACGCTTACAGGCCCTGTCCACCGCATATCCTACGTTTCATCCTAGCGCTGCAGTTGCCAAGAAAAAAAGGGTCGCAGAGGTAGGCAGTTTCCTCTCCAGCTTCTCTCGCTCAAGACTTATGATCTCAGTGGCTCCATAGATCAGCCTTTAGCTATGGAGGACACATAAACGGGACTGCGAATAATTCCCAGACCGCTAACAATCTTGTCCTCGGCACGCCTGACACCAACACAGTTATGATGAGGCAAGCAATTTTCCAGGGTATCCCTTGTTGAGATCATGGTTGGCTGACCTTGTACAGATATGAAGCTTTTGTTAAACGCCTCGCCATCTTTTCAAACAACGGACAAGATACAGTGATTGTTAAAACTGAAATCGTGTATCCAACCCTCACAGACCCGGGTTCATGGATGGGAAACGATCAACACCGGTACACTTGGTTGGCAACGAACCTCAAATACAAGTACTACAACGTCATCGGCATGGTCGACAACAACGAGATCATAGGTGTGAGTCAAAGGCTATGTGAATATATTAATGTGATTACACTCCTGAGTACTAATACTGCACTCTACAGCACATCAACGAGACCCGTCACCTGTCCCCTTTGAACCGCGAGACTTGCTTGTTGTTTCAATCTATCCTAGACAAATCTTTGGAGAATCTGTGCTGGGGATGGAACTGCTGGGATTTGAACAAGGTTGTTGCGGAAGCGCTCCTAGAGTCTACCGGTGTTGATGACGACCAGCAACAGGAGGACCAGACGGAGGTGAAGGAGAGGCTTGCCAAAGAATTAGAAGAGCGAGACCAACTAGTTTGAAACATAGGTATGGATGTTTTGATCTTAGGAAGTAAATGATAGGAGTCACTTAGGGGTGGAAGTAAATTAATGATCAATTGCTGAAACCCCCAGCTACGACTCTGGACGCGAAGCAACCAATTCCTCCCTGTCCGTTGTTGCAACTCCAGACACGGAGTATTTGTCCGCAATTGTTAAAATTATGCTCCGAAAGTCTCTGGACAAATACACAGTATATACCTTAAAACCCCGCATTTCTATTATTTTTAAAATAAGATAATAAATTAAATAAGATAGCTACTTTAAAAGGGACTTTTTTACTATTTTATTTAGCTATTAATAA